>JBBDGT010000167.1:0-91733 GCA_037306005.1 Rhinophrynus dorsalis | reverse complement strand
GACAACCAGGCGTCCTTAGCTTCCATTACAGTTATAGCTTGAAAAAAGTCACAAAACTGGGAAGGGTTGGCAGGCGATGCCACGGACCCCCCCCCCCCAACAGTAAGCAAGTTTATATCCAAACCACAGACTAATGAGGGCACTGTCGTGCTGACCGAGTGGAAGGAACTGAGTGAGAAGGAGGAGAAGTGGGTGAGAAGTTGGAGGAACAGGGTGAGAAGAAGGAGGAGTGAGAAGTGGGAGGAACAGGGTGGGAAGGAGGAGAAGTGGGTGAGAAGTGGGAGGAACAGGGTGGGAAGGAGGAGAAGTGGGAAGAACAGGGTGAGAAGGAGGAGAAGTGGATGAGAAGTGGGAGGAACAGGGTGGGAAGGAGGAGAAGTGGGGGGAACAGGGTGGGAAGGAGGAGAGGTGGGAGGGACAGGGTGGGAAGGAGAAGAAGTGGGAGGAACAGGGTGGAAGGAGGAGAAGTGGGGGAACAGGGTGGAAGGAGGAGAGGTGGGAGGGACAGGGTGGGAAGGAGAAGAAGTGGGAGGAACAGGGTGAGAAGGAGGAGGAGTGGGTGAGAAGTGGGAGGAACAGGATGGGAAGGAGGAGAAGTGGGAGGAACAGGATGGGAAGGAGGAGAAGTGGGAGGAACAGGGTGGAAGGAGGAGGAGTGGGTGAGAAGTGGAGGAACAGGGTGGAAGGAGGAGAAAAGGGTGAGAAGTGGGAGGAACAGGGTGGGAAGGAGGAGAAGTGGGTGAGAAGTTGGAGGAACAGGGTGAGAAGAAGGAGGAGTGAGAAGTGGGAGGAACAGGGTGGGAAGGAGGAGAAGTGGGTGAGAAGTGGGAGGAACAGGGTGGGAAGGAGGAGAAGTGGGAAGAACAGGGTGAGAAGGAGGAGAAGTGGGTGAGAAGTGGGAGGAACAGGGTGGGAAGGAGGAGAAGTGGGGGGGAACAGGGTGGGAAGGAGGAGAGGTGGGAGGGACAGGGTGGGAAGGAGGAGAAGTGGGAGGAACAGGGTGGGAAGGAGGAGACATGGGTGAGACGTGGGAGGAACAGGGCGGGAAGGAGGAGAAGTGAGTGAGAAGTGGGAGGAACAGGGTGGGAAGGAGGAGAAGTGGGAGGAACAGGGTGAGAAGGAGGAGGAGTGGGTGAGAAGTGGGAGGAACAGGATGGGAAGGAGGAGAAGTGGGAGGAACAGGATGGGAAGGAGGAGAAGTGGGAGGAACAGGGTGAGAAGGAGGAGGAGTGGGTGAGAAGTGGGAGAAACAGGGTGGGAAGGAGGAGAAGTGGGAGGAACAGGAAGGGAAGGAGGAGAAGTGGGAGGAACAGGGTGAGAAGGAGGAGGAGTGGGTGAGAAGTGGGAGGAACAGGGTGGGATGGAGGAGAAGTGGGAGGAACAGGATGGGAAGGAGGAGAAGTGGGAGGAACAGGGTGGGAAGGAGGAGGAGTGGGTGAGAAGTGGGAGGAACAGGGTGGGAAGGAGGAGAAGTGGGTGGGAAGTGGGAGGAACAGGGTGGGAAGAAGGAAAAGTGGGAGGAACAGGGTGAGAAGGAGGAGGAACAGGGTGAGAAGGAGATGAAGTAGGTGAGAAGTGGGTAGAATAGGGCGAGAAGTAGATGAAGTAGGTGAGAAGTGGGTAGAATAGGGTGGGAAGGAGGAGAAGTAGGTGAGAAGTGGGTAGAATAGGGTGGGAAGGAGGAGTGGGTGTTAAGTGAGAGAATCAGGGTGAAAGGAGGAGAAGTGGGCAGAAAAGGGAACTCACCGCCACCTAAAGATCAGCCTCTGGACCCGAAAACCTGGAAATCAACTCTAAAAACCAGAGTCTCCGGGGCAGATATGACCATGGGTCTGTGTTGGGGCCTGATTCAAACTTGCTCTGGGACTTTAAATAGTAATGGTGCCAGCTAATGTCAACACATATCCCTTTAAATCAGGGACACTTCTGAAAACTTCATTGTGCAGGACTGCAACATAATCAGTGCACTAATATCCTAGTAATAACCCCACAAACACACTTACCTTATGATGGCCAGAAAATCCAATGGCCCTTATGAATTTTGCCTCTGTGTCTGTGTTCAGGAGAGAACACCCTCACTGGATGTTATGTCCATGGATGCGGACATGACAATTGTTGCCAGTTTTCTTCACAATAAGTCTACGTAACCATTTAAGGGCCAGAGGGTTGCACAAGACATTGCGCAGCCCTGTGGTCCTTAAAGGGTTACGAGAACCAAACGGAGTGAGCAGGATTTGAAATAACGTGTCCTGCTAACAATGTTCATGTCCGCCCCCATGGAACTGACGTACAGAACCGACTGAAGATGTTATCTCTTGATCAAATGCACAAGTGCAAAAATTCATAAAGGCCATTAGCATTTTCTGGTCATAGTAAGGTAAGTGTGTGTTTGTTATCATTTGTAGTGTTCGTTTCCCTTTAAAGGGATAGTATTGTCAACTTTAAAAAAAATACGAATATTGTAGCTATTTAAAATTAAGCTAAATGCCCCCAGTACCATTTCTCTAACCTTTATGGTTTGAGAGATATTCGGCAGTAAAGTCCCCCATCCATCCCCGTTCCCTAACGTCAGCGCTCTACCTGACTGCAGGGGAATCCGGTCCCGGGATCGTCGGAGGCTCTTCAGCAGAGCCGAGATCACCAGAGAGAAAAGAAATACTTCAGTGGAACGGTCTACAAAGTGTGCTTGGTTTGCAAGCACACTTTGTAGACCGTTCCAATGAAGTAGTTATTTTTCTCTCTCACGATCTCAGCTCTGCTGAAGAGCCTCTGACAGTCCCGGGACTGGATTCCCTGCAGTCAGGTAGAACGCTGACGTTTGGGAACGGGGATGGATGGGGGACTTTACTGCCGAATATTTCTCAAACCATAAAGGTTAGAGAAATGGGACTGGGGGCATTTAGCTTAATTTTCAATAGCTACAATATTAGTTTATTTTAAAGTTCACAATACTATCCCTTTAAATAACAAATTTTAAAGTCTTAATTGTCCTGTGGATTGCTTGTAAAGGTCTGACCCCATTTCCAAAGTGGCGCGCATTCAGGAAATGGTTGAAATTGGGCATTTTAGCAGAGGTTAAATTGTTTGTGTCAGATGGTATTAAATCTCTCAGCAGTCAGTGCGCGAGGAAGCAGATAGTATCAGGAGTGTGTGCCTATTCTTCAGCGCTCGCAAATACTCCAAAACTGTTAAAGGGAAATGTCCATTCATCACAAACGACAAGTGCTGGCTAATAAAAGCTGCTGTTTAATTAATAGCTCGTTTGTTATTTCCCAGCTTGACTTCACAAAATGCGCTGCCGTTCCCTCGTCCGTCCTTAAATTTAGCATTGAGTTAAATTCGGTTTTGATTCACAAAAGTGTCGTATGGACTGGCTCACGTGCTGGGAACGTTATGCGATTTTTAGGACACACCAACGACGCCGTAGGGAACGAAATAAAAAAATTCCATTGATTTTAACCCTTTGATTGCCAGAGTGGTATGCAACGCTTTGCTCTGCAATGCGTTGCATACCGCCTCTGGCACTGAAAGGATTAAATTGGGGGCTTAATCCCTTGAATGCTACAGAGGTATCCAACACAGAGACCTCTCCTGCATTCCGGGGGTTAAAAATGACCCTTTAAATGAACGGTAATCTGGGGCTATTCTTCTATGGTGGTAATTGGTTTGCTCCACAATTGCATGAACGTTTACCAGATTATCCCTTTAAAGGGACAGTAACTTACTGTGTAAAAAACCAAATATAGATTGTACAGTTTATCGTCCTGAGAAAAACAAGGGTAATTTATTCAACAGTTATTGCAGCTCAAACGTGATGTTTTTTTAGATGCAGTATCTCAATGGCCTGAAACTTTACAGTGGCGCTGTATCTTCATCATCTCATTGAGGTTTATGGTCCACTGACCAGAGCTGTCCATAGCATGGTGTAGCAACAGCACCACTGTGACATTTCAGGACATAGAGATACTGCACCTGACAAAATGTATTTATTTATTTATGGAGAAAATGTTTTACCAGGAAGAATACATTGAGATTTCTCTCTTTTCAAGTATGTCCTGGATAGTATTCAGTAAAGGGTTACATAGGGATACATTATATATATACTAGTTGAACAGCCCGTTACACGGGCCACAGTGCCACTGCCACCTGGTCGCAGGGCAGTCACGCGCAGCAGAGACTGCCCCACTCCACGGCTGATACAGAGCTGGACGGTCCTTCGGAGCGCCCAGCTCTGTATCGGCCGCGGCGTGGGCAGTCTCTATTGCGCATGACTGCAGCACTCGCAGCAGTGTGTACTGCGCATGTCGCGGCGTTACACACGATTTAGCGAATTATTATATAGGATTTATATATATATATATATATACACATAAACATACATACATATTAAAAATCATATACAGTTACACACTGTTTTTACATAAAAAGAAGCAGTTACGTTTAATGATTTAGATGGGAAGAAGATCTGATTTCAGGCAGATTGTTCCAGGCTTTCGGAGGCAGATTGTCCTACTTCTTTGTTGTAATGTGGAATAGTCAGTGAGTTGTTAGCAGTGGAGCGAAGGTTATAGTTAGTATGGAGATCTGGTGTGATCATACTGCTCAGGTAGTGTGGAATAGTCAGTGAGTTGTTAGCAGTGTAGTGGAGGTTATAGTTAGTATGGAGATCTGGTGTGATCATACTGCTCAGGTAGTGTGGAATAGTCAGTGAGTTGTTAGTAGTGGAGGTTATAGTTAGTATGGAGATCTGGAGTGACCATACTGCTCAGGTAATGTGGAATAGTCAGTGAGTTGTTAGCAGTGGAGGTTATAGTTAGTATGGAGATCTGGAGTGATCATACTGCTCAGGTAGTGTGGAATAGTCAGTGAGTTGTTAGTAGTGGAGGTTATAGTTAGTATGGAGATCTGGTGTGATCATACTGCTCAGGTAGTGTGGAATAGTCAGTGAGTTGTTAGCAGTGGAGTGGAGGTTATAGTTAGTATGGAGATCTGGAGTGATCATACTGCTCAGGTAGTGTGGGATAGTCAGTGAGTTGTTAGTAGTGAGGTTATAGTTAGTATGGAGATCTGGAGTGACCATACTGCTCAGGTAATGTGGAATAGTCAGTGAGTTGTTAGCAGTGGAGGTTATAGTTAGTATGGAGATCTGGAGTGATCATACTGCTCAGGTAGTGTGGAATAGTCAGTGAGTTGTTAGTAGTGGAGGTTATAGTTAGTATGGAGATCTGGAGTGATCATACGCTCAGGTAATGTGGAATAGTCAGTGAGCTGTTAGCAGTGGAGCGGAGGTTATAGTTAATATGGAGATCTGGATTGATCATACTGCTCAGGTAGTGTGGAATAGTCAGTGAGTTTTTTAGCAGTGGAGAGGAGGTTATAGTTATTATGGAGATCTGGAGTGATCATACTGCTCAGGTAGTGTGGAATAGTCTATCTATCTATCTATCTATCTATCTATCTATCTATCTATCTATCTATTTATCTAGCTATCTATCTCATATCTATCTATTTATCTTTGTCATATCTATCTACCATCTATCTTTCTCATATGTGCTGCAACCAGGGATTTCAATTATGCAATTTGGGAAGTGGGATAAACAGGGTGGGAAGAAGAAGTGGTGGATGGAAAATGGACAGAACAGGATGGGAAGGAAGGGGAAGGAAGATAAGTGGGAGGAACAGTGTGGGAAGGAGGAGAAATGGATGGAGGTGGGAAGAACAGGGAGGGAAGGAGGAGAAGTGGGAGGAAAAAGGTGGGAAGGAGAAGTGGGCAGGATGTGGGAAGAACAGGGTGGGAAGGAGGAGAAGTGGGTGGAACAAGGTGGGAGGGAGGAGAAGTGGGCGGGAAGTGGAAGGAACAGGGTGGGAAGGAGGAGACATGGGAAGAAAGATGGTGGAATAGGGTGAGAAAAAGGAGAAGTGGGTGGGAAATGGGAGGAACAGGGTGGGAAGGAGGAGAAGTGGGCAGTGTTCCACAGGAAATGCCCACCACTGAGTCTCCAGGGCAGATCCATCCGAATGAGGATGAAGGGAGTTGTAGTCCAACAACACATGAAGGGCTGCATGTCAACCACCACTTGTAAAGATGCGTGCATAGCAACAGCAAATATAGCTATTTATTGGGTGGGTGAATGTATGAAAGTTTTTTCCATTCTGATTGTGAGACATCAATATTACTATATATTTACGTACCTGTGACATTCATTATGTTCTTAACAAATAACATATAAAGTGTAAGGGATGCCCCCATGATTGCATATTAGCAGCTGCTCAAAAAGACTGAGAATCACTTCACTTGAGTGTATGATCAATCTATTGCACCCCAGTGCACACACTTCATCTCTATTAACCCTTTGAGTGCCAGAGGGGTTGCATACCCCTCTTGCAAGTAAAGGGTTAAGACTCTAACTCGAGCCCAGAATCCCTCCTCTATAACCTGTGCAAAAAGAATCAAGATGGTTTCCTCTGAGCTTGGTATGTTCATCCCGATAAACATGGCTCAAAGGAAAGGCGTAGCTTAAAGGGATAGTAATACTTCGTTTTATCTTTATTTTATTTTGTAGGCATTAAAAAAACATGAAGAACGATATAAGTCTTATTTCTCAAACCTTTATGGTTTGAGAGATTTTCACAAGTTTCCCCCTCCCTGTGGAATGCAGTCCATAGAACAGACAGATAACAGCAGGGGACAATCTTCTTACTGTGAGAACAATGAAAGCTTGCCCCCTTTGACACGTTTTTCAGGTTTTTCCCTTATCTTAATTGAAGATTGTCCCTCTCTGCAGTCTACCTGAACACCTCCCTTCTGATCTGGCTGAGCAGTGTTACATCAGTAAAAGGGGCAGGAGGGGGATACTTTGTCATTGAATTACTCTTGAACTACAACTCTGACAGAATTGAAATAACACTCTCCAAAGTCCAAATACTATGATGATTAATTAGAGCTGCTTTTATTATGAAACATTACTATCCCTTTAACGAGTCCATACACTCTTCCACTACACACCCCTGCCCAAAAAAGTGCTGCACTTCCTCCACTTATTGTAGTGTTGAATTGTATTGGAAACCACTTCTCAGTTTCCCATGCTATAATTGTATGGGAGTGTCCATATGATATGTTTCACATCATACTGTGGGTGGGGCTTACTCAGGTGGGCGTGGGCAAGTAGCTGAAAGGAGGAGTTTGCTATGAAATGGGTGGGAAGTGGGCGGAATGGGGAATGGGTGGGCTGAATGGACTGGAAAGTGGGAGGGGTTATAGCTAATCTCACCAAGCAGGAGAAATGGCCTTTGTCCCTGGAGTCCTAGTAATTCAGTTTGAAAAATGTAGTGTCTTGGGCAGATATGGAGAGTTATTATCTATACATATATATGGAATTATCAGCAGAAAGCAGAAAACACAGGACTTCTTCATAGCCATACCTGGAATGCTCTGGATGTGTTTTTTAGACTTAATTATTGGGATCAGCAAGCGGCCTACTTGTCTGACAAACCCAAGCAGTGAAAAGGGAAAAGACCGACAAGTTGCAACCAATCAGCAGGCCTCCTACTTGTCGAACAGACCAGGGTAACCAGTCAGCAGGCAGCCTACTTGTCGGACAAACCCAATTGGTGAAAAGGAAAGACTGATAAATCGCAACCAATCAGTAGGCCTCCAACTTGTCGAACAGACCAGGGTAACCAATCAGCAGGCCTCCTACTTGTTGAACAGACCAGGGAGACTAATCAGGGAGTTGCCTACTTTTTGAACTGGGAACATGTAAAACCCAGCGAACACATACACATGGGGCTGTACAATGAGCCTAATACACAGCTTAAAGGGATAGTAATACTTTGTTTTATCTTTATTTTATTTTGTAGGTATTAAAAAAACATTAAGAACAAAATAAGTCTTATCTCTCAAACCTTTATGGTTTGAGAGATATTCACAAGCAAAGTTTCCCCTCCCGTCCCTTTACCTAGTGTAAGCCATCTCTTCTCAGATGTGGAATGCAGTCCATAGACCAGACAGATAACAGCAGGGGACAATCTTCTTCCTATGAGAACAATGAAAGCCCTGCCCCCCTTGACAAGTTTTTCAGGTTTTTCCTTTATCTTAATTGAAGATTGTCCTTCTCTGCAGTCTACCTGGGCACCTGCCTTCTGATCTGACTGAGCAGTGTTACATCAGTAAAAGGAGCGGGAGGGGGATACTTTGTCATTGAATTACTCTTGAACTACAACTCTGACAGAATTGAAATAACACTCTCCAAAGTCCAAATACTATGATGATTAACCCCTTAACGACTTGTGCAGTGCTATGACCATCACGGTCCTTGAAATACTCAAGGACCGATGACGGTCATGGTACGTCACGTACTTTTTACTTACAGCGCTCTACCGGGAGCGCTGTAAGTAAAAATAGGGCCTGAAATTGACCGGTCCAAGAACGGAGCGATCTCTATCAGGCTCCATAGTGACCCGACGATACACGCAACAGGTCACGTGTACCGGCGCATCCACGTGGTTCAATGCGGTCCTTATGGGACGGAAATGTCCCAGGACCGCCGGACGTTAAGGGGTTAATTAGAGCTGCTTTTATTGTGAAACATTACTATCCCTTTAACATACAGAAATGGGGGGAATACAGTAAAATAACACTTGTGTGTACCCTATAAGTCCGTAACGGCCCAGAGGGGTCCGTTACAACATTTATATAATGAATCATACCTTTGATAATATTGTCGTCTTTGTTTTATTTTAATTAAAGGTGCCCCCCTCCCGCCCTTTTTCCATACATCATGATGCCTCTCCTCAGAGCAGCAAGCTGGTCCAGATGAATCGCGACGAGGAACAATCTTCTGTCTGCACTAGGGTTGTCACCTTTTCGTAAAAAAAAATACCAGTCATGGCATTCCCTCCATAGACTTAACATTGGACAGAAGTAAAATACCGGCTGGGTGGCAACCCTAGTCATCATAAGGAAAAACCTGTCCTCTTTCGTCAAAGTGGGGCAGAGTTTTCCTTATACTGATAGTAAGAATGTTGTCCCTTGTTGAAATTTGACGGGGATCTGACCACAAGGTAGATTTTGGTATAAAAATGTATACTGAAGAATCGATCTTGCATTAATATCTAACCATTACTATCACTTTAAGCCATATGAGTGTGGTTGCAGGCTGTTTATTGTGAGTGCGGCAATTATAGAATATAAAACTGGAATTTTGCAAACATTACGGGAAACTAAATGTAGGATGCAGTGAACCAGGTCTCATTTCCCTGTCCCCATTGTGTTGTCTTATCATGTGATCATTAGCTGGTCTGATAACAGACTGATAACACAACAACACAGCACAATACTTAGCTTTACATGTTCCTACACACAAACACTGGGGCTGATGCACTAAGAAAAGGAGTGCAATTCTCGCGTAAGCAAAGTTCGCTGTAGGAAATATAAGGTTCATTAACTGTTATTAATTTAAATGTTGTTTTTAACCCTTGAATGCTACAGAGTTCTCCAACGCACACATTTGCATTTTGTTCTAGACTTTCCTATCATTCAAAAAGCCTAAAGCCACATTTAAATCAATAGGGATTTGTATTTGTGCCCTATAGTGCAGTAGGTCTGACTCAGATTTGGTCCAATCCTACCTAATACATCAGCCTCAGTGGAGGGGATGTACGAATCTGCCGGTAGCACTCACTTCCTGATCTTAAACATTGACAAAAATCTAATGTGACTGCAGTCGGGATGTGTATAATCACTATAGTGCATACCAGTGTACATTCACTGCCATCACTAAAACTTTAACCAATTTAGTGCCAGATGGGTGTCCAACGCATTGCTTTGCAATGAGTTAGACACCCCTCAGGCAAACAAAGGGTTAATGTGAGCTAGCCCCAAAATCCTAACCTATGGCATATGCTGGAAAATTGAGTCACGTTAAAGGGATAGAAATACCTTGAAACAAATTAAGCTCCTCTCGATCCTCCTATAAAGAGAATCATTTAAACGCTTTATTTCAATACTAGTTGAAGAGCCAGTTACACGGGCCACAGTGCCACTGCCACCCGGTCTTTAATATAGGGATTAGTAATAATTAAGTATTACTATCCCTTTAACTGGAGACACATAGGAAAAATGCATAGTGCAGGGCTTCTTTGATTTTAGTGCAATCCTGAAATATGCCTATTTCCTATCTGTCCCCAGTTAAAGGTGAGATCTGGTCAGCCTACGTTAGTATGTTTCTTACATCAAAACATGAGTAATCGCTAATAGTGCATAAATGTATAGCTTTCAAAAAGTAGTGAATGCTCTATTTTCATGAATTCTGACCAGAACGTGACGAAAAAACACCCATATTATCCCTTTGACTTCCTGTTTGTTGCAATTGGCATAAAACGGACAATTTTCAGTGCAGGCAGCTTAATAATTGGCATTAGACAGGCACAGAACTAATACGCATACCAGCTGCTGTTTCTTTTATCATGGAATCGTATTCATACATCTCCCAGAGAGTGGTTTAAATGAACACTTAAAAATAAATGGCTGATACACCTTTAAAGGGATAGTAATGTTTCAAAATAAAAGCAGCTCCAATTATTCTTCATAGTATTTGGCCCATGAAGAGTGTTATTTCAGTACTATCAGAGTTGTAGTACAAGAGTAATCAAATGATAAAGTATCCCTCTCCCGCCCCTTTTATCAATGAAACACTGCTCACCTCAGACCAGCAAGACTGACCGGATGGATCACAGAGAGGGACAATCTTCAGTGATCATAAGGGAAAACCTGAAAAACTTGTCAAGGGAGGGGCACAGGGTTTTCCTTATGATCACAGTAAGAAGATTGTCCCTTGCTGTGACCCTGTCCGATCAAGAGACCAGATTCCACATCTGAGGGGAGGCGGCTTACACTAGGTAAAAGGGGCGGGAGGGGGATACTTTATCATTCAATTACTATTGAACTACAACTCTGACAGTACTGAAATAACACTCTCCATGGCCCAAATACTATGAAGATTAATTGGAGCTGTTTTTATTTTGAAACATTACTATCTCTTTAATTCTTTGAGCACAAGGGAGATATGCAGCACATTGTAACGCAATTAATTGGATACCTCCCTGGCATTCAATGGTTAAATAGCATGTGCTTACATCAGCATCTGCACCTCGTGTACTTACACCTAGGGTTGCCACTTTTTCTTAAAAAAAATACCGGCCATGGCAATCTCTCCATAGACTTAACATTGGACAGAAGCCAATTTTTTACCGGTCTGCCGGTAAAATACCAGCTGGGTGGCAACTCTACTTATGCCCCTGCAGTGGATTTTGGAAGTTTTTTGGTTTAACCCTTTCAATGCTAGAGGGGTATGCAACGCATTGCTCTGCAATGCGTTGCTTACTCATCTGGCACTCAAAGGGTTAAATCACAAAAGCAGTTATTGGGTGATAGTGCGCTTTTAAATTTAAAAAACTTGTTATCTATGGAGCAGTTGGCTTGTTCCAGAATTGCTACACTTTTCTTTTGTCCGTCCTTCCCATAATTTGCTTTTTCCATGTTGCAGCCAAACCGAACCACTGGTCTGACTGTGATTGTCCACGAGTTGTGTTTTTTTGTGCCAAAAGCAGATATGGGCGCTCGGCTTGACAAGATGAATTGGTGGAAGCTGAGCACATTCATTTACCAGCGCTGAATGGGTGTCCTGACAGCATCAAAAAATAGCCCCACAAGACTAATGTCAGGAGGAAACTGTCAACTCATCTTCCTAAACACCAAGAATAAATGAATAACATTATTAGGAATGAGGCACAGAGCACAATCACATATCGGACTTAACTCTTTCTCAGCGAGTTAGATTGATGCACTGATGATGAGAGTAATTCTGGGCAAACCAACTGCACCATAAGGTACAGTACGTTGGAGATTATTATTTGTGTCCATTGGTTTGATCCAGTGTCAGGAGTGTTGCTAATTATGGTATTACGGACCTAAATCCCCTTGTCTTGTTTCCAGCCTGCGGCATGTAAAGTAGACTTGGTCTACACATTGCCCTGATAATGCATTAGGTCAACCTACGCTCCCCAGGACTTTTAAGAACCTAACAACTTCCCTGCCCAGAATGATTAACCCCTTGCAAACCTTCCAAAATTTCAAATGGCCAGTGAGGGACATTGTTGTTTTAGGAGGTGTTGCTGGGGGGGCGTGGCTGGTGGGTCGGGTATTACCTGAGAATTTTAAGGTTAATTCATGATCCATTGACAACTCTTTGTGTAACTGATTAAGTGATTTAGAACAAGACCAAAGTATTTTATTTACACAGATTAATTGATAAACACTTATACTGATGTTTAAACAAACATTACTGTGAGTTTTATTGCTGTGGAGCAATGTGATACACTTATATGCACACCACACAGTCTGATCTGCTAAACACAGGGACACCAGGGTGATACACTTATATACACATCACACAGTCTGATCTCCTAAACACAGGGACACCAGGGTGATACACTTATATACCCACCACACAGTCTGATCTCCTAAACACAGGGACACCAGGGTGATACACTTGTATACCCACCACACAGTCTGATCTCCTAAACACAGGGACATCAGGGTGATACATTTATAAACACACCACACAGTGTGATCTCCTAAACACAGGGACACCAGGGTGATACACTTCTATACACACCACACAGTCTGATCTCCTAAACACAGGGACACCAGGATGATACACTTCTATACACACCACACAGTCTGATCTCATAAACACAGGGACACCAGGGTGATACACTTATATACACACCACACAGTATGATCTCCTAAACACAGGGACACCAGGGTGATACACTTCTATATACACCACACAGTCTGATCTCCTAAACACAGGGACACCGGGGTGATACACTTATATACACACCACACAGTCTGATCTCCTAAACACAGGGACACCAGGGTGATACACTTATATACACACACCATATACACTCCTAAAAAGACACCAGGTGGGAAAGAGGGACAGAGGGATTTGGGTCTCATAGAGGGGCTATCCCGAATAAAGAAGAACACTTTGGAGGCATGGACCCCAAATATATCTTATAGAGGGACACTTGGGATTAATGGAGCAATAATTTCTCCTAAAGAGGGGCACTTGTGAGGTATGGACCCCTAATATCTCCTAAAGAGGGGCACTTGGGAGGGATGGACCCCTAACATCTCCGAAACAAGGATACTTGGGAGGTATGTATACCTAATATCTCCTAAAGAGGGACACTTGGAAGGAATGGACCCCTAATATCTCCTAAATAGGGATACTTGGGAGGTATGGATCTCTAATATCTCTTAAAGATAGACACTTGGGAGGTATGGACCCCTAATATATCTTAAAGATAGACACTTGGGAGGTATGGACCTCTAATATATCCTAAAGAGGGACACTTGGGAGGTATGGACCCCTATATCTCCTAAAGAGGGAAACTTTGGAAGTATGGACCCCTAATATATCCTAAAGAGGGACACTTGGGAGGTATGGACCCCTAATATCTCCTAAAGAGGGACACTTGGGAGGTAGGGATCCTAATATCTCCTAAAGAGGGAAACTTGGTAGGTATGTACCCCTAATATCTCCTAAAGAGGGACACATGGGCGGTATAGACCCCTAATATATCCTAAAGAGGGACACTTGGGAGGTGTGGAGCCCATATATCTGCTAAAGAAGGACATTGGGAGGTATGGGCCCCTAATATCTCCTAAAGAGGGACACTTGGGAGGTACGGACCCCTAATATCTCCTAAAGAAGGACACTTGGGAGTTATACCCTTGTCCCAGCACCCTCCCCCAGGCGCTGCCGTACGAGTACAGTTCTCATGAATTTCTTTCTTTGTTTGGTTTCGTTGTTGAGCTGTCACCTAACATGCACTGAAACCTTAAATGACTCGATATTTACATAGTGACAATAGCACTTGATAAATGTTACTGAACTTCCGCTTTGAAGTGGGTGTTTTCAGGTAGTTCCAACATCAGGTACGGGGCCAACAAACATATACATCTACGCACCTTTTGTGGAGTAAAATTTGTTTAATTTGTGCATTGCATACCTCTCTGACACTCAAAGGGTTAAAGGGATAGTGGCACTTAATAGGCAAAAAATATATATTGTAGTGTTTATCCCCCTGAGTAAAACAAAGGTACTCCCACAGCTGATTGGTGTTTTATTCAAAAGTTATTCCTGCTCAAACTTGAAATCGTACAGTGGCGCTGTTGCTACACCATCCTATGCAGATTTATATGTCAACTAACCAGAGCTGTCCATAGTATGGTGTAGCAACACTGCCACTGTGACATTTCAGTCCACTGTGATACTGCACCTAAAAAAAATTCTAGTTTGAGCTGCAATAACTGTTGAATAAAACACCTCTCAGCACCGTTGTTTACTTAGGAGGAAAAACCCTATAATGCATATTTCTTTGCATATTCAGTGTTACTATACCTTTAAAGGAGAAGTAACACTTTCTAATAACAGTCCCTCATATACCTTACTATATCCATAAAATCCTAATGATCCTTTTTAATCTGGCCCCTGTGTCAGTCCTCGATGTTATGTCCATGGAAGCGGACATGACAGTTGGTGACAGGACCACAGGACACTAAATCCACCCGCTGGTTATGGTAATCTTAACACTTTAAGGAGCAGGGGGCTGTGGAAAGCTTTGCTTTGCAATGTGTCACACACCCTCCTTAACCCCTTAAGGACCAGCCGCGCACGTTCACAACCAGCACTTAAGGACCACGGAACATTTTTTTTTTTAATTGCGTCCGATTCAGGGCTCCCGAATGGCATGAGGCCTTGTGGGGAGCCCTGAATTTCATGACGTGACAGGACAGTCGTGTGTCCTTATGTCAAATTTATCTATGACTGTCCTGGCATCTCATGGGTCCTTAAAGGGATAGTAATGTTTCATAATAAAAGCAGCTCTAATTAATCATCATAGTATTTGGACTTTGGAGAGTGTTATTTCAATTCTGTCAGAGTTGTAGTACAAGAGTAATTCAGTGACAAAGTATCCCTCTCCCGCCCCTTTTACTGATGTAACACTGCTCAGCCAGATCAGAAGGGAGGTGCCCAGGTAGACTGCAGAGAGGGACAATCTTCAATTAAGATAAGGGAAAAACCTGAAAAGCTTGTCAAGGGGGCAGGACTTTCATTGTTCTCATAGGAAGAAGATTATCCCCTGCTGTTATCTGTCTGGTCTATGGACTGCATTCCACATCTGAGAAGAGATGGCTTACACTAGGTAAAAGGGGCGGGAGGGGAAACTTTGCTTGTGACTATCTCTCAAACCATAAAGGTTTGAGAGATAAGACTTAAATCGTTCTTCATGTTTTTTTAATGCCTACAAAATAAAATAAAGATAAAACAAAGTATTACTATCCCTTTAAGGGTTTAAAGAGGTTTGTAAGTTCATGAACTCGGCCTATCTCAGTTTAACAAAACTTCCATCAGCTGTTATGTCCGCCTCCATGTCCAGGACTGAAAAAATTCATAGGCAATTTGACTTTAGAGGGATAGTACAGACTGTTTACATGAAAATCTAATATTCTAGCTAGTACAACAATAAATTAACCAATGTAAGTCCCATCTCTCAAACCTTTATGGTTTGAGAGATATACGAAGATAAAGTTCCCCCCTCCCTCCCCTTTCCCTGACGTCAGTGCTGTACCTTACTGCAGGATATCCTGGTCCCAGGACCAGACAGAGGCTCTCCAGCAGAGCCGAAATAGAGCAATCTAGAAACAAATACTTCTTTGGAACGGTCTTTGGACCGGTCTACAAAGTGTGCCTGCAAACCAAGCACACTTTGTAGACAGTTCCAATTAAGTATTTATTTTTAGATTGTGCTATTTCGGCACTGCTGAAGAGCCTCTGTCTGGTCGCGCGAATAGAATCTGCTTCTGACAGCTTTAAAGCTCATGTCAAGGAAAGGGGACGAAGGGGGGAACTTTATCTTTCTATATTTCTCAAACCATAAAGGTTTGAGAGATGGGACTTACATTGATTAGTTTATTGTTGTAATAGCTAAACTAATAGAATTTAATGTAAACAGACTTTACCATCCCTTTAAATTTTATTTGCTTGAACATTCCTCCCAAGTGTCCCTCTTTAGGAGGGACAGCCCCTCTTTTAGACCCAAATCCCGCTGTCCCTCTTTCCCACTCTGATGTCCCTCTTTTTAGGAGATCAGATTGTGTGGTGTGTATAGAAGTGTATCACCCTGGTGTCACTGTGTTTAGGAGATCAGACTGTGTTGTGTGTATAGAAGTGTATCACCCTGGTGTCCCTGTGTTTAGGAGATCAGACTGTGCGGTGTGTATAGAAGTGTATCACCCTGATGTCCCTGTGTTTAGGAGATCAGACTGTATGGTGTGTATAGAAGTGTATCACCCTGATGTCCCTGTGTTTAGGAGATCAGACTGTGTGGTGTGTATAGACGTGTATCACCATGGTATCCCTGTGTTTAGGAGATCAGACTGTGTGGTGTATATAGAAGTGTATCACCCTGGCGTCCATGTGTTTAGGAGATCAGACTGTGTGGTGTGTGTATAAGAGTATCACCCTGGTATCCCTGTGTTTAGGAGATCAGACTGTGTGGTGTGTATATAAGTGTATCACCCTGGTGTCCCTGTGTTTAGGAGATCAGACTGTGTGGTGTGTATAGAAGTGTATCACCCTGGTGTCCCTGTGTTTAGGAGATCAGACTGTGTGGTGTGTATATAAGTGTATCACCCTGGTGTCCCTGTGTTTAGGAGATCAGACTGTGTGGTGTGTATATAAGTGTATCACCCTGGTGTCCCTGTGTTTAGGAGATCAGACTGTGTGGTGTGTATAGAAGTGTATCACCCTGGTGTCCCTGTGTTTAGGAGATCAGACTGTGTGGTGTGTATAGAAGTGTATCACCCTGGTGTCCCTGTGTTTAGGAGATCAGACTGTGTGGTGTATATAGAAGTGTATCACCCTGGCGTCCATGTGTTTAGGAGATCAGACTGTGTGGTGTGTGTATAAGAGTATCACCCTGGTATCCCTGTGTTTAGGAGATCAGACTGTGTGGTGTGTATATAAGTGTATCACCCTGATGTCCATGTGCTTAGGAGATCAGACTGTGTGGTGTGTGTATAAGTATATCACCCTGGTGTCCCTGTGTTTAGGAGATCAGACTGTGTGATGTGTATATAAGTGTATCACCCTGATGTCCCTGTGTTTAGGAGATCAGATTGTGTGGTGTGTATATAAGTATATCATATTGGTCTACAGCAATAAAATTCACATTATTATCTACTTAAACATCAGTATGTGTGTTTATAAATTTGTGTAAATAAAATACTTTGGTCTTGTTATTTGTAATTTATTAGGTTATACAAAGAGATGTCAATAGGTCATGAAATAGCCTAAAAATTCTCATTAATGCCCCGCCCACCAGCCACGTCCCCAGCAATACCTCCTAAAACACAAGTGTCCCTCTGTGGCAATCTGAAATGTTGGGAGGTATGCTTGAAGAATATTTAACATTAAAATGAAGTGTTACTATCACTTTAAAAGCCTTATTTAAATCACTGGGGCATTTTATTTTTCCTCTGTGATGGTATAAGTTTGCTCCAGACTAAGTCCAATTTTCGGTTGTGCATTATGTGCACAAGACCCTAAATGTGCCCTTTTCTGAATGTCGAGGTATTGTACTTGCTTCAGTATATTAACCCTTTGAGTGCCAGAGAGGTATCCAAAGCATTACGCTGCAGTGAGTTGAATACTTGTCTGGCACTCAAAGAGTTAAGGCATCTGCATCTTACGGAGAATGTCCTTGCACGCAGACCTGCATTGCAGAGAAACGAACTGACATTTTGATAGAGAATAATTTCTCAGAAAAAAAAAATAAAGCACGCCTCTTGCAGAAATGTGACTTACTTATACAGTGCCAGCTTCGACTCCAATATCTCTCTTTCACATCTTATTGTGCTGTTCACTCCATCCCAACTCCCATTACATTCTGACTCAGCAAAAGTGATCGCTTTGCACCATTTTTCTATTCTGTCATAGAACTGTGACAGACTTCAAATTCTTTGGATGTGCAAAATACAAACAAAAAAAAAATCCTAAATCCTTTAGTTACATTTTTTTAGATAAATCCTGGTTCTGTTTTTTTTAGAAGGGGACTGTGTACTGACCTTCATTTTGTCCTTGGATTATATGAACAAATATTGGACGTTCTAAACACCTGGGAGCTACTGAGACCCTGGGAGGAATGTCCGAATTGGCCAGCGCAGATTATTTTCTGAGCTGGGACGATGACTAACCATGCACCTTCATTTCTGGTTATGTACTAAAGCATATGATCTGCTTAGTACATACCGGTGCAAACTCTGCACCATGGTGGGGGGGAGTAACTACATGAAGCACAGGGCTGGATTTACATTTCAGGAGCTTGTAGGCACAGAAATCTGAAGCGCCCCCCCACACACACACACCAAAAAATTTTTTACAAAATGCAAAACGTTTTGAGGGAAATATTTTATTTTATGCCACTTAAGAGTGAATTATGAGAGCCAGAACCAGAAGCCCTTTCTCTCTGTCTCTCTCTCTCTCTCTCCCAGTAGCCCTCTGTCTGTGGGCCTGTGGCTAACACCATAAGTGCCATCTATGGCATATATATATAATGGGGTATATGGGTGGGGTACAAGTACAAAAACAACGCACAAAGTCACAGCAGAGCTCCAGAAGAAAGCACAGATGTGCACCTACCTCTGCCTAGAGAGGCTTGAATGACTACGTCCGACTACAGGCAGCTCTTGCTCCTCTGTGGCTGTGCTGTTTGTGGGCTCCCAGTTCCTTGCAGGGTCTGGGAGGCGCAGTCCCGGCAAGTGAGGAGGTTGGTTGGGTGGGAGTAACGAGCCAGCGCCACTGGATGACCCCGATCACATCCGGCCAAGGCGCGCAGTCAGTAGCATTATGATCATACCTGGGAACTTTTCATGCAGGGCTACCCTTAGGGTAACCCTATCAGTGCTGAAAATGACGCTATTCGCGTCATAAAAGGGGCGGGGCTTAGTCACAGGGGGGCGGGACAAAAGTACCCTGCAAAATGAAGGTAAGAGGGCAGGGAGTGGGAGGAACCGGGAAGGATGGAGCACAAGTGGGCAGAGTTTCTACTTAAACTCTGCCCACCTGGTGACTCACACACTGCCACAGAGACCCAGTAATTTAGTTTGAAATCCGGAGTCTCCGGGGCAAAACCGGAGAGTTCCCAGGTATGATTATGATGTGCCTCCGTGGCACTTCAGGCGGTTGTTCTACTCTCCACTCTCCCACTTCTCCTACAGGAGTCAGGGGCGGGGAGAGAAGTAGAGAACTAGGAGTTCAGTAGCTTGATGCGCCGCGCATTCGCCCGCGGCACGTCTTCAGGTGATGAGGCGACCCGTGGCACCTCTTTCCCAATCTCATGGCAGGCCACAGTGAGACAGTGAGTCAGTGACAGTGAGTGAAGGAGATCACCAGTCATCACATACATCCCCCCTGCCCCGCGCTCGGCACTCCAGACATGCATAAACCTAATTTAAAAAAAAAACAAAAAAAAAAAACACAATTATCCCAATGAGTCTGACAGGCGCCCCTCTGTGGGGTGCACCTATAGGCAGATGCCTACTCTGCCTTATTATAAATCGGGCCTTAATGAAGCACAGAGAATTTAGGTATGATAAAGCCAAACACTGAAGGGGTTCCATCAGCCTCAACACTCAGTAGATTTTTGTTGCTCCCCTGGTAGAATATTTTTGGGTTGGGGGATCCCAAAATAATGTTTGCACTAGGGCCCTCCATTGACTAGCTATACCACTGACATGGACATTACAGGGGTTATATATTAAAGGGATAGTAATACTTAAAATGTAAAAAAATATATGTTATAGGGTTTATCCCCCTGAGTAAAACAAGAGTACTCCCTCTGGTGAAAGGTGTTTCATTCAAAAGTTATTAATTTTCAAAGTTGAATTTTTTAGGTACAATATCACAGTGGCCTGAAATTGTACAGTGGCGCTGTTGCTACACCATCCTATGGGCAGCTCTGGTCCCGGGACCATAAATCTCCATAGGATGGTGTAGAAACAGCGCCACTGTACAATATCAGGCCACTGTGATATTGCACCTAAAAAAATCAACTTTGAAAATTAATAACTTTTGAATGAAACACCTTTCAGCAGTGGGAGTACTCTTGTTTTACTCAGGGGGACAAACCCTACAACATCTTTTTTTTACATTTTAAGTATTACTATCCCTTTAAGGCGTGATAAAGAAGGGGAGATGACTCCAGTGATATCACTTCTCCAGTTCTTATCTCATTCTATAGAGACTATGCACTAAAATCTCCAAAGTTGGAGAAATCTTAGCACATCGGTTCCATAGAATAACATAGGAACTGGTGCAGTATTTTTATTAAGAAAAATGTTTTACCAGGAAGAATAGATTGAGATTTCTCTCATTTTCAAATATGTCCTGGAGTGTTTACAGCAAAGAGTTGCGTACATGCACATAAACATACATAATAGACATACACATAGATATCCATAATAAAAATTATATACAGTGACGTGTTGTTTAGATATAAAGAAGTTATTTTGAAGGGTTTTAGACTGGGAGAAGATCTGATTATTTCAGGCAGATTATTCTAGACTTTCGTAGCTCTGAAGGAGAAGGCAGATCGACCGGTTTCTTTCTTGTAGTGTGGAATAGTCAGTGAGTTTTTAGTAGTGGAGGTTATAGTTAGTATGGAGATCTGGAGTGATCATACTGCTCAGGTAGTGTGGAATAGTCAGTGAGTTGTTAGTAGTGGAGGTTATAGTTAGTATGGAGATCTGGAGTGATCATACTGCTCAGGTAGTGTGGAATAGTCAGTGAGTTGTTACTAGTGGAGTGGAGGTTATAGTTAGTATGGAGATCTGGAGTGATCATACTGCTCAGGTAGTGTGGAATAGTCAGTGAGTTGTTAGTAGTGGAGGTTATAGTTAGTATGGAAAGCTGGAGTGATCATACTGCTCAGGTAGTGTGGAATAGTCAGTGAGTTGTTAGTAGTGGAGGTTATAGTTAGTATGGAGATCTGGAGTGATCATACTGCTCAGGTAGTGTGGAATAGTCAGTGAGTTGTTAGTAGTGGAGGTTATAGTTAGTATGGAGATCTGGAGTGATCATACTGCTCAGGTAGTGTGGAATAGTCAGTGAGTTGTTAGTAGTGGAGTGGAGGTTATAGTTAGTATGGAGATCTGGAGTGATCATACTGCTCAGGTAGTGTGGAATAGTCAGTGAGTTGTTAGTAGTGGAGGTTATAGTTAGTATGGAAAGCTGGAGTGATCATACTGCTCAGGTAGTGTGGAATAGTCAGTGAGTTGTTAGTAGTGGAGGTTATAGTTAGTATGGAAAGCTGGAGTGATCATACTGCTCAGGTAATGTGGAATAGTCAGTGAGCTTTTAGCAGTGGAGCGGGGGTTATAGTTAGTATGCAGAGCTGGAGTAATCATACTGCTCAGGTGGTGTGGAATAGTCAGTGAGTTGTTAGTAGTGGAGGTTATAGTTAGTATGGAAATCTGGAGTGATTATACTGCTCAGGTGGTGTGGAATAGTCAGTGAGTTGTTAGCAGTGGAGCAGAGATTATAGTTAGTATGGAGATCTGGAGTGATCATACTGCTCAGGTAGTGTGGAATAGTCAGCGAGTTGTTCGTAGTGGAGGTTATAATTAGTATGGAGTTCTGGAGTGGTCATACTGCTCAGGTAGTGTGGAATAGTCAGTGAGTTGTTAGTAGTGGAGTGGAGGTTATAGTTAGTATGGAGATCTGGAGTGATCATACTGCTCAGGTAGTGTGGAATAGTCAGTGAGTTGTTAGTAGTGGAGGTTATAGTTAGTATGGAGATCTGGAGTGATCATACTGACCAGGTAGTGTGTAATAGTCAGTGAGTTGTTAGCAGTTGAGGTTATAGTTAGTATGGAGATCTGGAGTGATCATACTGCTCAGGTAGTATGGAATAGTCAGTGAGTTGTTAGCAGTGGAGGTTTTCGTTAGTATGAAGAGCTGGAGTGATCATACTGCTCAGGTAGTGTGGAATAATCAGTGAGTTGTTAGTAGCGGAGGTTATAGTTAGTATGGAGATCTGGAGTGATCATACTGCTCAGGTAGTGTGGAATAGTCAGTGAGTTGTTAGTAGTGGAGCGGAGGTTATAGTTAGAATGGAGATCTGGAGTGATCATACTGCTCAGGTAGTGTGGAATAGTCAGTGAGTTGTTAGTAGTGGAGTGGAGGTTATAGTTAGTATGGAGATCTGGAGTGATCATACTGCTCAGGTAGTGTGGAATAGTCAGTGAGTTGTTAGTAGTGGAGGTTATAGTTAGTATGGAAAGCTGGAGTGATCATACTGCTCAGGTAGTGTGGAATAGTCAGTGAGTTGTTAGTAGTGGAGGTTATAGTTAGTATGGAAAGCTGGAGTGATCATACTGCTCAGGTAATGTGGAATAGTCAGTGAGCTTTTAGCAGTGGAGCGGGGGTTATAGTTAGTATGCAGAGCTGGAGTAATCATACTGCTCAGGTGGTGTGGAATAGTCAGTGAGTTGTTAGTAGTGGAGGTTATAGTTAGTATGGAAATCTGGAGTGATTATACTGCTCAGGTGGTGTGGAATAGTCAGTGAGTTGTTATCAGTGGAGCAGAGATTATAGTTAGTATGGAGATCTGGAGTGATCATACTGCTCAGGTAGTGTGGAATAGTCAGTGAGTTGTTCGTAGTGGAGGTTATAATTAGTATGGAGTTCTGGAGTGGTCATACTGCTCAGGTAGTGTGGAATAGTCAGTGAGTTGTTAGTAGTGGAGTGGAGGTTATAGTTAGTATGGAGATCTGGAGTGATCATACTGCTCAGGTAGTGTGGAATAGTCAGTGAGTTGTTAGTAGTGGAGGTTATAGTTAGTATGGAGATCTGGAGTGATCATACTGACCAGGTAGTGTGTAATAGTCAGTGAGTTGTTAGCAGTTGAGGTTATAGTTAGTATGGAGATCTGGAGTGATCATACTGCTCAGGTAGTATGGAATAGTCAGTGAGTTGTTAGCAGTGGAGGTTTTCGTTAGTATGAAGAGCTGGAGTGATCATACTGCTCAGGTAGTGTGGAATAATCAGTGAGTTGTTAGTAGCGGAGGTTATAGTTAGTATGGAGATCTGGAGTGATCATACTGCTCAGGTAGTGTGGAATAGTCAGTGAGTTGTTAGTAGTGGAGCGGAGGTTATAGTTAGAATGGAGATCTGGAGTGATCATACTGCTCAGGTAGTGTGGAATAGTCAATGAGTTGTTAGCAGTGGAGGTTATAGTTAGTATGAAGAGCTGGAGTGATCATACTGCTCAGGTAGTGTGGAATAGTCAATGAGTTGTTAGCAGTGGAGCGGAGGTTATAGTTAGTATGGAGATCTGGAGTGATCATACTGCTCAGGTAGTGTGGAATAGTCAGTGAGTTGTTAGCAGTGAAGTGGAGGTTATAGTTAGTATGGAGATCTGGAGTGATCATACTGCTCAGGTAGTGTGGCATAGTCAGTGAGTTGTTAGTAGTGGAGGTTATAGTTAGTATGGAGATCTGGAGTGATCATACTGCTCAGGTAGTGTGGAATAGTCAGTGAGTTGTTAGTAGTGGAGGTTATAGTTAGTATGGAGATCTGGAGTGATCATACTGCTCAGGTAGTGTGGAATAGTCAGTGAGTTGTTAGTAGTGGAGTGGAGGTTATAGTTAGTATGGAGATCTGGAGTGATCATACTGCTCAGGTAGTGTGGAATAGTAAGTGAGTTGTTAGTAGTGGAGGTTATAGTTAGTATGGAAAGCTGGAGTGATCATACTGCTCAGGTAGTGTGGAATAGTCAGTGAGTTGTTAGTAGTGGAGGTTATAATTAGTATGGAAAGCTGGAGTGATCATACTGCTCAGGTAATGTGGAATAGTCAGTGAGCTTTTAGCAGTGGAGCGGGGGTTATAGTTAGTATGCAGAACTGGAGTAATCATACTGCTCAGGTGGTGTGGAATAGTCAGTGAGTTGTTAGTAGTGGAGGTTATAGTTAGTATGGAGATCTGGAGTGATTATACTGCTCAGGTGGTGTGGAATAGTCAGTGAGTTGTTAGCAGTGGAGCAGAGATTATAGTTAGTATGGAGATCTGGAGTGGTCATACTGCTCAGGTAGTGTGGAATAGTCAGTGAGTTGTTAGTAGTGGAGTGGAGGTTATAGTTAGTATGGAGATCTGGAGTGATCATACTGCTCAGGTAGTGTGGAATAGTCAGTGAGTTGTTAGTAGTGGAGGTTATAGTTAGTATGGAGATCTGGAGTGATCATACTGACCAGGTAGTGTGTAATAGTCAGTGAGTTGTTAGCAGTGGAGGTTATAGTTAGTATGGAGATCTGGAGTGATCATACTGCTCAGGTAGTGTGGAATAGTCAGTGAGTTGTTAGCAGTGAAGTGGAGGTTATAGTTAGTATGGAGATCTGGAGTGATCATACTGCTCAGGTAGTGTGGAATAGTCAGTGAGTTGTTAGTAGTGGAGGTTATAGTTAGTATGGAAAGCTGGAGTGATCATACTGCTCAGGTAGTGTGGAATAGTCAGTGAGTTGTTAGTAGTGGAGGTTATAGTTAGTATGGAAAGCTGGAGTGATCATACTGCTCAGGTAATGTGGAATAGTCAGTGAGCTTTTAGCAGTGGAGCGGGGGTTATAGTTAGTATGCAGAACTGGAGTAATCATACTGCTCAGGTGGTGTGGAATAGTCAGTGAGTTGTTAGTAGTGGAGGTTATAGTTAGTATGGAGATCTGGAGTGATTATACTGCTCAGGTGGTGTGGAATAGTCAGTGAGTTGTTAGCAGTGGAGCAGAGATTATAGTTAGTATGGAGATCTGGAGTGATCATACTGCTCAGGTAGTGTGGAATAGTCAGTGAGTTGTTCGTAGTGGAGGTTATAATTAGTATGGAGATCTGGAGTGGTCATACTGCTCAGGTAGTGTGGAATAGTCAGTGAGTTGTTAGTAGTGGAGTGGAGGTTATAGTTAGTATGGAGATCTGGAGTGATCATACTGCTCAGGTAGTGTGGAATAGTCAGTGAGTTGTTAGTAGTGGAGGTTATAGTTAGTATGGAGATCTGGAGTGATCATACTGACCAGGTAGTGTGTAATAGTCAGTGAGTTGTTAGCAGTGGAGGTTATAGTTAGTATGGAGATCTGGAGTGATCATACTGCTCAGGTAGTATGGAATAGTCAGTGAGTTGTTAGCAGTGGAGGTTTTCGTTAGTATGAAGAGCTGGAGTGATCATACTGCTCAGGTAGTGTGGAATAATCAGTGAGTTGTTAGTAGCGGAGGTTATAGTTAGTATGGAGATCTGGAGTGATCATACTGCTCAGGTAGTGTGGAATAGTCAGTGAGTTGTTAGTAGTGGAGCGGAGGTTATAGTTAGAATGGAGATCTGGAGTGATCATACTGCTCAGGTAGTGTGGAATAGTCAATGAGTTGTTAGCAGTGGAGGTTATAGTTAGTATGAAGAGCTGGAGTGATCATACTGCTCAGGTAGTGTGGAATAGTCAATGAGTTGTTAGCAGTGGAGCGGAGGTTATAGTTAGTATGGAGATCTGGAGTGATCATACTGCTCAGGTAGTGTGGAATAGTCAGTGAGTTGTTAGCAGTGAAGTGGAGGTTATAGTTAGTATGGAGATCTGGAGTGATCATACTGCTCAGGTAGTGTGGCATAGTCAGTGAGTTGTTAGTAGTGGAGGTTATAGTTAGTATGGAGATCTGGAGTGATCATACTGCTCAGTTAGTGTGGAATAGTCAGTGAGTTGTTAGTAGTGGAGGTTATAGTTAGTATGGAGATCTGGAGTGATCATACTGCTTAGGTAGTGTGGAATAGTCAGTGAGTTGTTAGTAGTGGAGGTTATAGTTAGTATGGAGATCTGGAGTGATCATACTGCTCAGGTAGTGTGGAATAGTCAGTGAGTTGTTAGTAGTGGAGCAGAGGTTATAGTTAGTATTGAGATCTGGAGTGATCATACTGCTCAGGTAGTGTGGAATAGTCAGTGAGTTGTTAGCAGTGAAGTGGAGGTTATAGTTAGTATGGCGAGCTGGAGTGATCATACTGCTCAGGTAGTGTGGAATAGTCAGTGAGTTGTTAGCAGTGGAGGTTATAGTTAGTATGGAGATCTGGAGTGATCATACTGCTCAGGTAGTGTGGAATAGTCAGTGAGTTGTTAGCAGTGAAGTGGAGGTTATAGTAAGTATGGAGATCTGGAGTGATCATACTGCTCAGGTAGTGTGGAATAGTCAGTGAGTTGTTAGCAGTGAAGTGGAGGTTATAGTTAGTATGGAGATCTGGAGTGATCATACTGCTCAGGTAGTGTGGAATAGTCAGTGAGTTGTTAGTAGTGGAGGTTATAGATAGTATGGAGATCTGGAGTGATCATACTGATCAGGTAGTGTGGAATAGTCAGTGAGTTGTTAGTAGTGGAGGTTATAGTTAGTATGGAGATCTGGAGTGAACATACTGCTCAGGTAGTGTGGAATAGTCAGTGAGTTGTTGGTAGTGGAGGTTATAGTTAGTATGGAGATCTGGAGTGATGATACTGCTCAGGTAGTGTGGAATATAGTTAGTATGGAGAGCTGGAGTGATCATACTGCTCAGGTAGTGTGGAACAGTCAGTGAGTTGTTAGCAGTGGAGGTTATAGTTAGTATGGAGATCTGGAGTGATCATACTGCTCAGGTAGTGTGGAATAGCCAGTGAGTTGTTAGTAGTGGAGCGGAGGTTATAGTTAGTATTGAGATCTGGAGTGATCATGCTGCTCAGGTAGTGTGGAATAGTCAGTGAGTTGTTAGCAGTGAAGTGGAGGTTATAGTTAGTATGGAGATCTGGAGTGATCATACTGCTCAGGTAGTGTGGAATAGTCAGTGAGTTGTTAGCAGTGAAGTGGAGGTTATAGTTAGTATGGAGATCTGGAGTGATCATACTGCTCAGGTAGTGTGGAATAGTCAGTGAGTTGTTAGTAGTGGAGGTTATAGATAGTATGGAGATCTGGAGTGATCATACTGATCAGGTAGTGTGGAATAGTCAGTGAGTTGTTAGTAGTGGAGGTTATAGTTAGTATGGAGATCTGGAGTGATGATACTGCTCAGGTAGTGTGGAATAGTCAGTGAGTTGTTAGCAGTGGAGCGGAGGTTATAGTTGGTATGGAGAGCTGGAGTGATCATACTGCCTCAGGTAGTGTGGAATAGTCAGTGAGTTGTTAGTAGTGAAGTGGAGGATATAGTTAGTATGGAGATCTGGAGTGATCATACTGCTCAGGTAGTATGGAATAGTCAGTGAGTTTGTTAGTAGTGGAGCTTATAGATAGTATGGAGATCTGGAGTGATCATACTGATCAGGTAGTGTGGAATAGTCAGTGAGTTGTTAGTAGTGGAGGTTACAGTTAGTATGGAGAGCTGGAGTGATCATACTGCTCAGGTAGTGTGGAATAGTCAGTGAGTTGTTAGCAGTGAAGTGGAGGTTATAGTTAGTATGGAGATCTGGAGTGATCATACTGATCAGGTAGTGTGGAATAGTCAGTGAGTTGTTAGCAGTGGAGGTTATAGTTAGTATGGAGAGCTGGAGTGATCATACTGATCAGGTAGTGTGGAATAGTCAGTGAGTTGTTAGCAGTGGATGTTATAGTTAGTATGGAGATCTGGAGTGATCATACTGCTCAGGTAGTGTGGAATAGTCAGTGATTTGTTAGTAGTGAAGTGGAGGTTATAGTTAGTATGGCGATCTGGAGTGATCATACTGCTCAGGTAGTGTGGAATAGTCAGTGAGTTGTTAGTAGTGGAGGTTATAGTTAGTATGGAGATCTGGAGTGATCAAACTGCTCAGGTAGTGCGGTAGCTATCTAGAGAAGTGGTTACAAACCAGGCAAGAAAAGTGAATGGCACATCTAGATTCGAGTGGTTAGTCAATTTAGTTCTTCATGCTTTCAAGTAATATCACTGGAGATGTCATCTCCGCTTTATCACCTCTTTATCACCCCTTAGTGCATAACCCCCTAAGACTTTAACGTGAGCATGCAGTGAACTCCCCCACTGTACATTGTACTGGAAATAGGAGTAAACTAAGGCCAATTTCTTTAGATTCTTGTCAGTACATTGAAAGAAACAAAGTACAGACAACGGATATATATAAGAACTAGCAACATGGGACGGCGTTGCCCGTCATGTTATGACCATTGGGCGCATGTGTGTGAAATGCAGACACACTGATAAACACAGACATATGCAGCATACAGGCAGACACATACCATACATTCCAAGTGTCCCCTCTTTAGGAGGGCCAAATCCCTCTGTCCCCTCTTTCCCACCCTGTTGTCCCTCTTTTTAGGAGGTCAGACTGTGTGCAGGGCCGGCTCCACCTATAGGCGAGGTAGGCGCCGGCCTAGGGCGCACACGTACTGGGGGCGGGGGCATGCAGCGGAGAAGAGCTGCGCCCACACACACCACGCAGTCAGGTCTATGTTGCTACAGCGCTCCCTCATCTGGTCGGATCTTTAGTAATGCAGAGCGTGCTGGGAGTCATGATCTCCTGCCTCGCTCTGCATTACTGAAGAGAAGACTGCGCGGGAGATACAGGTATGTGATGGGGGGCAAGTTGGGAGCTGAGGGGGGCATAGTGGAGCTGAGGGGGCAAGTTGGAGCAGATGTGGGGCAAAGTGGAGACGATGGGGGCAAGTTGGAGCTGTTAGGGGAAAGCTGGAGCTGAGGGGGCATAGTGGAGCTGGTGGGGGGCAAGTTGGAGCTGATGAGGGTCAAAGTGGAGCTGATGAGTGGCAAGTTGGAGCTGAGGGGGGGGCAAGTTGGAGCTGAGGGGGGGCAAGTGGAGCTGAGGGGGGGCAAAGTGGAGCTGGTGGGGCAAGTTGGAGCGGATGGGGGCAAGTTGGAGCTGCTGGGGGCATAGTGGAGCTGATAGTGGAAAGTTGGAGCTGAGAGGGCATAGTGGAGCTGGTGGGGGCAAGTTGGAGCGGATGGGGGGCAAAGTGGAGCTGATGGGGGTAAGTTGGAGAGGATGGGGGGGCAAAGTGGAGCTGATGGGGGGTAAGTTGGAGCTGAGGGGGCAAAGTGGAGCTGAGGGGGCAAAATGGAGCTGGTGGGGGCACGTTGGAGCTGATGGGGGCAAGTTGGAGTTGATAGGGGCAAAGTGGAACTGGTGGGCCAAAGTGAAGCTGATAAGGGGCAAGTTGGAGCTGGTGGGGGGGCATCTCTTACAGGCATCTCCAGAACAGGGGCAGAGTGGCTCAGGGGGGCAGAGAGAGGACAATCATGAAAAGAGGTTGGGTATAAGTAGGCAGGGTATAAAGGGGTGGGACACAAGGGGCGGAGCGAAATGGGCGGCAAAATTAGGTTTTGCCTAGGGTGGCAAAAATCCTTGCACCAGCCCTGACTGTGTGGTGTGTGTTACTTTGCTCTACAGCAATAAAGCTCATATACATATTTTTGTTAACTTCAGTATATGTGTTTATACATTAGTCTGTGCAAAATAAAATACTTTGGTCTTGAACTAAATCATTTATTCAGTTACATAAATAGCCAGTAATAGGTCATGAAATAACCTAAAAATTCTTACTAATGCCCCCGCCCACCAGCCACACCCCCAATAATATCACCTAAAAGTAACGTGTCCCTCTTTGGCCCTGTGAAATGTTGGGAGGTATGCACATACACACAGTGAGCGGCAGAGACATGCAAAACACATGTACACACAGACACACTGGAGATGCACACATGGACACACATATGTAACAGAGATGTACACACACAACATATATGAGCAGAAACACATGCGTGCATGAGTTGTGTACCCCTCTGGCACTCAAATGGTTAAGTTATAGAGAGGCATGTCAGAGTTAAATAGCAGTGGGAAGTGTGTTCATACCTGGGAACACTGACTTGTGAAGTCCCTAGAGGGGACTGATGTGGTGCTGATGTGGAGAGACAAATGGGGCGAGCTGGGTTAAAAGTGGGTGGGGCTTAATCGCGAGTAGGGGGCGGGGCTTAACATAAATGTGAAAAAGTGTTAGTAATAGGCTGGGGAAGGAGGAGAAGTGGGAGGAGAATGCAAGTTTACAGTGTGAGGGGTTTTAACACACTCCATGAGGGGTAAAACTTGATACAGAACCCTGTGGCAGTCAGTGGGTTAAGTGTGAATCTGATGGCTGTCTGTCCTGTGTCTTGCATGGCAAATGATGACAGTGAAGAAATAATTCAGCAATGAGGGCCTACCTTAACACTTTGAGTGCCATTTTGTTCCCCTGGTGATGCAGCACCGTTCAGTGGCTTTACTACAGGTCCTGCTGAGGCCACTGGGAGTCAAGGTGAGTGACTGTGTGTCAGCCATATTTCTTTCTGGCTTTGTGTGTGTGGTGGTGCTGTGTGAGTGTGTAATACCTGTGAACTTTTACTTGTGGAGTCCCTCATGTGGTGCTGATGTGGAGAGAGCAATGGGGCAATCTGGGTTAAAAGGGGGCGGGGCTTAATCGTGAGTAGGGGCGGGGCTTAACATAATTATGGAAAAGTGTTAGTAATAGGCTGGGGAAGGAGGAGAAGTGGGAGGGAAATGCAAGTTTACAGTGTGAGGGGTTTGAACACACTCCCTGAGGGGTAAAACTTGATACACAACCCTGTGGCAGTCAGTGGGTTAAGTGTGAATCTGATGGCTGTCTGTCCTGTGTCTTGCATGGCAAATGATGACAGTGAAGAAATAATTGAGCAATGAGGACCTACCTTAACCCTTTGAGTGCCATTTTGTTCACCTGGTGCTGCAGTACAGGTCCTGCTGAGGCCTCTGGGAGTCAGGGTGAGTGACTGTATGTGTGTATCAGCCATATGTATTTCTGGCTTTGTGTGTGTATGTGTGTGTGAGTGGGGGCATGTCTGTTTGGTGCTGTGTAAGTGGGGCATGTGTGTGTGTGTGTGGTGCTGTGTGAGTGGGGCATGTGTGTGTGTTTGTGTGGTGCTGTGTGAGTGGGGCATGTGTGTGTGAGTGGGGCATGTGTGTTTGTCTGTGGTGTAGGAGCAAGTGGCGGCCATATTGTTTTTTTCTGACTTTGATAGTGGTGGGCGGGCTGCATAGTGGGGGCGGGCCAACTCCCTGCATGATTGAATCACCCAATAGGAGTAGTAACTCCTGCTTTATGCCTCCCCTGGGTGTGTTTTGGCAGGCACAAAGTCTTCTTTTATATATATAGATTGTCCATAAACCTCCTCACTGCGCCCCTTGAGGGCTTTGCAACTTAAGTACAACGGATGATTTTCAGTGGAAGTAGAGTGTTCACTTTGAAAATGCTGCACTCAAAACAGCATTCAACATAATGGCGAAATAACCATGTTCCCATGATGAAAAGTGCGACACGAGAATCTCGCCCTTCTTCAAAGCATAAAATTGTAATGTTGCCACATTAAATATCACTTAGAGCATTTCCTGTAACTCTATTTCAATATCCTAAAGGGATGAGAGCCTGATAGCTCTGGGACCAAATAATTAGCACACAAATAAATTTATATATATATATATATATATATATATATATATATATATATATATATATATATCATCACATACTGTAATGCTCTGTAAAATAATCAATATCTGAAATTGAACTTTGCTTGTTGCCTTACTTTAATGTACTGACAGCTCATTCACCTCAGTGTTGTTGAGCGCTGCGTTGGGCGCTCCGTCCTGTCATTCTTCTCTCTCTCCCCTTCTCTGTGTGCTCCGCCCTGTCATTCTGCTCTCTCTCCCCTTCTCTGTGTGCTCCGCCCTGTCATTCTGCTCTTTCTCCCCTTCTCTGTGTGCTCCGCCCTGTCATTCTACTCTCTCCCCTTCTCTGTGTGCTCCGCCCTGTCATTCTGCTCTCTCTCCCCTTCTCTGTGTGCTCCGCCCTGTCATTCTGCTCTTTCTCCCCTTCTCTGTGTGCTCCGCCCTGTCATTCTACTCTCTCCCCTTCTCTGTGTGCTCCGCCCTGTCATTCTACTCTCTCCCCTTCTCTGTGTGCTCCGCCCTGTCATTCTACTCTCTCCCCTTCTCTGTGTGCTCCGCCCTGTCATTCTGCTCTCTCTCCCCTTCTCTGTGTGCTCCGCCCTGTCATTCTACTCTCTCTTCCCTTCTCTGTGTGCTCCGCCCTGTCATTCTGCTCTCTCTCCCCTTCTCTGTGTGCTCTGCCTTGTCATTCTGCTCTCTCCCCTTCTCTGTGTGCTCCGCCCTGTCATTCTGCTCTCTCCCCTTCTCTGTGTGCTCCGCCCTGTCATTCTGCTCTCTCTCCCCTTCTCTGTGTGCTCCGCCCTGTCATTCTGCTCTCTCTCCCCTTCTCTGTGTGCTCCGCCCTGTCATTCTGCTCTCTCCCCTTCTCTGTGTGCTCCGCCCTGTCATTCTGCTCTCTCTCCCCTTCTCTGCGTGCTCCGCCCTGTCATTCTACTCTCTCTCCCCTTCTCTGTGTGCTCCACCCTGTCATTCTGCTCTCTCTCCCCTTCTCTGCGTGCTCCGCCCTGTCATTCTACTCTCTCCCCTTCTCTGTGTGCTCCGCCCTGTCATTCTGCTCTCTCTCCCCTTCTCTGTGTGCTCCGCCCTGTCATTCTACTCTCTCTCCCCTTCTCTGTGTGCTCCGCCCTGTCATTCTACTCTCTCTCCCCTTCTCTGTGTGCTCCGCCCTGTCATTCTACTCTCTCTCCCCTTCTCTGTGTGCTCCGCCCTGTCATTCTGCTCTCTCCCCTTCTCTGTGTGCTCCGCCCTGTCATTCTGCTCTCTCCCCTTCTCTGTGTGCTCCGCCCTGTCATTCTGCTCTCTCTCCCCTTCTCTGTGTGCTCCGCCCTGTCATTCTGCTCTCTCTCCCCTTCTCTGTGTGCTCCGCCCTGTCATTCTGCTCTCTCCCCGTCTCTGTGTGCTCCGCCCTGTCATTCTACTCTCTCTCCCCTTCTCTGTATGCTCCGCCCTGTCATTCTACTCTCTCTCCCCTTCTCTGTGTGCTCCGCCCTGTCATTCTGCTCTCTCCCCTTCTCTGTGTGCTCCGCCCTGTCATTCTGCTCTCTCTCCCCTCTCTGTGTGCTCCATCCTGTCATTCTGCTCTCTTCCCTTCTCTGTGTGCTCCGCCCTGTCATTCTGATCTCTCTCCCCTTCTCTGTGTGCTCCGCCCTGTCATTCTACTCTCTCTCCCCTTCTCTGTGTGCTCCGCCCTGTCATTCTACTCTCTATCCCCTTCTCTGTGTGCTCCGCCCTGTCATTCTACTCTCTCTCCCCTTCTCTGTGTGCTCCGCCCTGTCATTCTACTCTCTCCCCTTCTCTGTGTGCTCCGCCCTGTCATTCTGCTCTCTTCCCTTCTCTGTGTGCTCCGTCCTGTCATTCTGCTCTCTCTCTCCTTCTCTGTGTGCTCCGTCCTGTCATTCTGCTCTCTCTCCCCTTCTCTGTGTGCTCCGCCCTGTCATTCTGCTCTCTCTCCCCTTCTCTGTGTGCTCCGCCCTGTCATTCTGCTCTCTCTCCCCTTCTCTGTGTGCTCCGCACTGTCATTCTACTCTCTCTCCCCTTCTCTGTGTCCTCCGTCCTGTCATTCTACTCTCTCTCCCCTTCTCTGTGTGCTCCGCCCTGTCATTCTGCTCTCTCCCCTTCTCTGTGTGCTCCGCCCTGTCATTCTGCTCTCTCTCCCCTTCTCTGTGTGCTCCGCCCTGTCATTCTGCTCTCTCCCCTTCTCTGTGTGCTCCGCCCTGTCATTCTGCTCTCTCCCCTTCTCTGTGTGCTCCGCCCTGTCATTCTACTCTCTCCCCTTCTCTGTGTACTCCGCCCTGTCATTCTGCTCTCTTCCCTTCTCTGTGTGCTCCGCCCTGTCATTCTGCTCTCTCTCCCCTTCTCTGTGTGCTCCGCCCTGTCATTCTGCTCTCTCTCCCCTTCTCTGTGTGCTCCGTCCTGTCATTCTGCTCTCTCTCCTCTTCTCTGTGTGCTCCGCCCTGTCATTCTACTCTCTCTCCCCTTCTCTGTGTGCTCCGTCCTGTCATTCTGCTCTCTCTCCTCTTCTCTGTGTGCTCCGCCCTGTCATTCTACTCTCTCTCCCCTTCTCTGTGTGCTCCGTCCTGTCATTCTGCTCTCTCTCCCCTTCTCTGTGTGCTCCGCCCTGTCATTCTGCTCTCTCTCCCCTCTCTGTGTGCTCCGCCCTGTCATTCTGCTCTCTCTCCCCTCTCTGTGTACTCCGCCCTGTCATTCTGCTCTCTCTCTCCCCTTCTCTGTGTGCTCCGCCCTGTCATTCTGCTCTCTCTCCCCTTCTCTGTGTGCTCCGCCCTGTCATTCTACTCTCTCTTCCCTTCTCTGTGTGCTCCGCCCTGTCATTCTGCTCTCTCTCCCCTCTCTGTGTACTCCGCCCTGTCATTCTGCTCTCTCTCTCCCCTTCTCTGTGTGCTCCGCCCTGTCATTCTGCTCTCTCTCCCCTTCTCTGTGTGCTCCGCCCTGTCATTCTACTCTCTCTTCCCTTCTCTGTGTGCTCCGCCCTGTCATTCTGCTCTCTCTCCCCTCTCTGTGTACTCCGCCCTGTCATTCTGCTCTCTCTCCCCTTCTCTGTGTGCTCCGCCCTGTCATTCTGCTCTCTCTCCCCTTCTCTGTGTGCTCCGCCCTGTCATTCTACTCTCTCTTCCCTTCTCTGTGTGCTCCGCCCTGTCATTCTGCTCTCTCTCCCCTCTCTGTGTGCTCTGTCCTGTCATTCTGCTCTCTCTCTCCCCTTCTCTGTGTGCTCCGCCCTGTCATTCTGCTCTCTCTCCCCTTCTCTGTGTGCTCCGCCCTGTCATTCTGGTCTCTCCCCTTCTCTGTGTGCTCCGCCCTGTCATTCTACTCTCTCTCCCCTTCTCTGTGTGCTCCGTCCTGTCATTCTAATCTCTCCCCTTCTCTGTGTGCTCCTTCCTGTCATTCTGCTCTCTCCCCTTCTCTGTGTGCTCCGCCCTGTCATTCTACTCTCTCCCCTTCTCTGTGTGCTCCGCCCTGTCATTCTGCTCTCTCTCCCCTTCTCTGTGTGCTCCGCCCTGTCATTCTGGTCTCTCCCCTTCTCTGTGTGCTCCGCCCTGTCATTCTACTCTCTCTCCCCTTCTCTGTGTGCTCCGTCCTGTCATTCTAATCTCTCCCCTTCTCTGTGTGCTCCTTCCTGTCATTCTGCTCTCTCCCCTTCTCTGTGTGCTCCGCCCTGTCATTCTACTCTCTCCCCTTCTCTGTGTGCTCCGCCCTGTCATTCTACTCTCTCTACCCTTCTCTGTGTGCTCCGCCCTGTCATTCTGCTCTCTCCCCTTCTCTGTGTGCTCCGCCCTGTCATTCTACTCTCTCCCCTTCTCTGTGTGCTCCTTCCTGTCATTCTGCTCTCTCCCCTTCTCTGTGTGCTCCGCCCTGTCATTCTACTCTCTCTTCCCTTCTCTGTGTGCTCCGCCCTGTCATTCTCCTCTCTCTCCCCTTCTCTGTGTGCTCCGCCCTGTCATTCTACTCTCTCTCCCCTTCTCTGTGTGCTCCGCTCTGTCATTCTACTCTCTCCCCTTCTCTGTGTGCTCCGCCCTGTCATTCTACTCTCTCTCCCCTTCTCTGTGTGCTCCGCCCTGTCATTCTGCTCTCTCCCCTTCTCTGTGTGCTCCGCCCTGTCATTCTACTCTCTCCCCTTCTCTGTGTGCTCCTTCCTGTCATTCTGCTCTCTCCCCTTCTCTGTGTGCTCCGCCCTGTCATTCTACTCTCTCTCCCCTTCTCTGTGTGCTCCGCCCTGTCATTCTCCTCTCTCTCCCCTTCTCTGTGTGCTCCGCCCTGTCATTCTACTCTCTCTCCCCTTCTCTGTGTGCTCCGCCCTGTCATTCTTCTCTCTCTCCCCTTCTCTGTGTGCTCCGCCCTGTCATTCTGCTCTCTCTCCCCTTCTCTGTGTGCTCCGCCCTGTCATTCTGCTCTCTTCCCTTCTCTGTGTGCTCCGCCCTGTCATTCTTCTCTCTCTCCCCTTCTCTGTGTGCTCCGCCCTGTCATTCTTCTCTCTCTCCTTCTCTGTGTGCTCCGCCCTGTCATTCTGTTCTCTCTCCCCTTCTCTGTGTGCTCCGCCCTGTCATTCTGCTCTCTCTCCCCTTCTCTGTGTGCTCCGCCCTGTCATTCTGCTCTCTCTCCCCTTCTCTGTCTGCTCCGCCCTGTCATTCTGCTCTCTCCCCTTCTCTGTGTGCTCCGCCCTGTCATTCTGCTCTCTCTCCCTTCTCTGTGTGCTCCGCCCTGTCATTCTACTCTCTCTCCCCTTCTCTGTCTGCTCCGCCCTGTCATTCTGCTCTCTCCCCTTCTCTGTGTGCTCCGCCCTGTCATTCTACTCTCTCTCCCCTTCTCTGTGTGCTCCGCCCTGTCATTCTGCTCTCTCTCCCCTTCTCTGTGTGCTCCGCCCTGTCATTCTGCTCTCTCTCCCCTTCTCTGTGTGCTCCGCCCTGTCATTCTGCTCTCTCCCCTTCTCTGTGTGCTCCGTCCTGTCATTCTGCTCTCTCTCCCCTTCTCTGTGTGCTCCGCCCTGTCATTCTCCTCTCTCTCCCCTTCTCTGTGTGCTCCGCCCTGTCATTCTGCTCTCTCCCCTTCTCTGTGTGCTCCGCCCTTTCATTCTGTTCTCTCTCCCCTTCTCTGTGTGCTCCGCCCTGTCATTCTGCTCTCTCCCCTTCTCTGTGTGCTCCGTCCTGTCATTCTGCTCTCTCTCCCCTTCTCTGTGTGCTCCGCCCTGTCATTCTCCTCTCTCTCCCCTTCTCTGTGTGCTCCGCCCTGTCATTCTGCTCTCTCCCCTTCTCTGTGTGCTCCGCCCTTTCATTCTGTTCTCTCTCCCCTTCTCTGTGTGCTCCGCCCTGTCATTCTGCTCTCTCCCCTTCTCTGTGTGCTCCGTCCTGTCATTCTGCTCTCTCTCCCCTTCTCTGTGTGCTCCGCCCTGTCATTCTGCTCTCTCTCCCCTTCTTTGTGTGCTCCGCCCTGTCATTCTACTCTCTCTCCCCTTCTCTGTGTGCTCCGTCCTGTCATTCTGCTCTCTCTCCCCTTCTCTGTGTGCTCCGCCCTGTCATTCTGCTCTCTCTCCCCTTCTTTGTGTGCTCCGCCCTGTCATTCTACTCTCTCTCCCCTTCTCTGTGTGCTCCACCCTGTCATTCTACTCTCTCTCCCCTTCTCTGTGTGCTCCGTCCTGTCATTCTACTCTCTCTCCCCTTCTCTGTGTGCTCCACCCTGTCATTCTACTCTCTCTCCCCTTCTCTGTGTGCTCCGCCCTGTCATTCTGCTCTCTCTCCCCTTCTCTGTGTGCTACGCCCTGTCATTCTGCTCTCTCTCCCCTTCTCTGTGTGCTCCGCCCTGTCATTCTGCTCTCTCTCCCCTTCTCTGTGTGCTCCGCCCTGTCATACTGCTCTCTCTCCCCTTCTCTGTGTGCTCCGCCCTGTCATTCTGTTCTCTCCCCTTCTCTGTGTGCTCCGCCCTGTCATTCTACTCTCTCTCCCCTTCTCTGTGTGCTCCGCCCTGTCATTCTGTTCTCTCCCCTTCTCTGTGTGCTCTGCCCTGTCATTCTGCTCTCTCTCCCCTTCTCTGTGTGCTCCGCCCTGTCATTCTGCTCTCTCTACCCTTCTCTGTGTGCTCCGCCCTGTCATTCTGCTCTCTCCCCTTCTCTGTGTGCTCCGCCCTGTCATTCTACTCTCTCCCCTTCTCTGTGTGCTCCGCCCTGTCATCTGTTCTCTCTCTCCTTCTCTGTGTGCTCCGCCCTGTCATTCTGCTCTCTCTCCCTTCTCTGTGTGCTCCGCCCTGTCATTCTGCTCTCTCTCCCTTCTCTGTGTGCTCCTCCTGTCATTCTACTCTCTCCCTTCTCTGTGTGCTCCGCCCTGTCATTCTGTCTCTCTCTCCTTCTCTGTGTGCTCCGCCCTGTCATTCTGCTCTCTCCCCCCTTCTCTGTCTGCTCCGCCCTGTCATTCTGCTCTCTCTTCCCTTCTCTGTGTGCTCCGCCCTGTCATTCTGCTCTCTCCCCTTCTCTGTGTGCTCCGCCCTGTCATTCTGTTCTCTCTCTCCTTCTCTGTGTGCTCCGCCCTGTCATTCTGCTCTCTCCCCCCTTCTCTGTCTGCTCCGCCCTGTCATTCTGCTCTCTCTCCCTTCTCTGTGTGCTCCGCCCTGTCATTCTGCTCTCTCCCCTTCTCTGTGTGCTCCGCCCTGTCATTCTACTCTCCCCTTCTCTGTGTGCTCCGCCCTGTCATTCTGTTCTCTCTCTCCTTCTCTGTGTGCTCCGCCCTGTCATTCTGCTCTCTCTCCCCTTCTCTGTGTGCTCCGCCCTGTCATTCTGCTCTCTCCCCCCTTCTCTGTCTGCTCCGCCCTGTCATTCTGCTCTCTCCCCCCTTCTCTGTCTGCTCCGCCCTGTCATTCTGCTCTCTCCCCTTCTCTGTGTGCTCCGCCCTGTCATTCTACTCTCTCCCCTTCTCTGTGTGCTCCGCCCTGTCATTCTGTCTCTCTCTCCTTCTCTGTGTGCTCCGCCCTGTCATTCTGCTCTCTCTCCCCTTCTCTGTGTGCTCCGCCCTGTCATTCTGCTCTCTCCCCCTTCTCTGTCTGCTCCGCCCTGTCATTCTGCTCTCTCCCCCTTCTCTGTCTGCTCCGCCCTGTCATTCTACTCTCTCCCCTTCTCTGTGTGCTCCGCCCTGTCATTCTGCTCTCTCCCCTTCTCTGTGTGCTCCGCCCTGTCATTCTACTCTCTCTCCCCTTCTCTGTGTGCTCCGCCCTGTCATTCTACTCTCTCTCCCCTTCTCTGTGTGCTCCGCCCTGTCATTCTACTCTCTCTCCCTTCTCTGTGTGCTCCGCCCTGTCATTCTACTCTCTCTCCCCTTCTCTGTGTGCTCCGCCCTGTCATTCTACTCTCTCTCCCCTTCTCTGTGTGCTCCGCCCTGTCATTCTGCTCTCTCTCCCCTTCTCTGTGTGCTCCGCCCTGTCATTCTGCTCTCTCTCCCCTTCTCTGTGTGCTCCGCCCTGTCATTCTGCTCTCTCCCTTCTCTGTGTGCTCCGTCCTGTCATTCTGCTCTCTCTCCCCTTCTCTGTGTGCTCCGCCCTGTCATTCTCCTCTCTCTCCCCTTCTCTGTGTGCTCCGCCCTGTCATTCTGCTCTCTCTCCCTTCTCTGTGTGCTCCGCCCTTTCATTCTGTTCTCTCTCCCCTTCTCTGTGTGCTCCGCCCTGTCATTCTGCTCTCTCCCCATCTCTGTGTGCTCCGTCCTGTCATTCTGCTCTCTCTCCCCTTCTCTGTGTGCTCCGCCTGTCATTCTCCTCTCTCTCCCCTTCTCTGTGTGCTCCGTCCTGTCATTCTGCTCTCTCTCCCCTTCTCTGTGTGCTCCGCCCTGTCATTCTGCTCTCTCTCCCCTTCTCTGTGTGCTCCGCCCTGTCATTCTCCTCTCTCTCCCCTTCTCTGTGTGCTCCGCCCTGTCATTCTACTCTCTGTCCCCTTCTCTGTGTGCTCCGCCCTGTCATTCTGCTCTCTCTCCCCTTCTCTGTGTGCTCCGCCCTGTCATTCTGCTCTCTCCCCTTCTCTGTGTGCTCCGCCCTGTCATTCTGCTCTCTCTCCCCTTCTCTGTGTGCTCCGCCCTGTCATTCTACTCTCTCTCCCCTTCTCTGTGTGCTCCGCCCTGTCATTCTGCTCTCTCTCCCCTTCTCTGTGTGCTCCGCCCTGTCATTCTACTCTCTCTCCCCTTCTCTGTCTGCTCCGCCCTGTCATTCTGCTCTCTCCCCTTCTCTGTGTGCTCCGCCTGTCATTCTGCTCTCTCTCCCCTTCTCTGTGTGCTCCGCCCTGTCATTCTGCTCTCTCTCCCCTTCTCTGTGTGCTCCGCCCTGTCATTCTACTCTCTGTCCCCTTCTCTGTGTGCTCCGCCCTGTCATTCTGCTCTCTCTCCCCTTCTCTGTGTGCTACGCCCTGTCATTCTGCTCTCTCCCCTTCTCTGTGTGCTCCGTCCTGTCATTCTGCTCTCTCTCCCCTTCTCTGTGTGCTCCGCCCTGTCATTCTGCTCTCTCTCCCCTTCTCTGTGTGCTCCGCCCTGTCATACTGCTCTCTCTCCCTTCTCTGTGTGCTCCGCCCTGTCATTCTGTTCTCTCCCCTTCTCTGTGTGCTCCGCCCTGTCATTCTACTCTCTCTCCCTTCTCTGTGTGCTCTGCCCTGTCATTCTGCTCTCTCTTCCCTTCTCTGTGTGCTCCGCCCTGTCATTCTACTCTCTACCCTTCTCTGTGTGATCCGCCCTGTCATTCTACTCTCTCCCCTTCTCTGTGTGCTCCGCCCTGTCATTGTGTTCTCTCTCTCCTTCTCTGTGTGCTCCGCCCTGTCATTCTGCTCTCTCTCCTTTCTCTGTGTGCTCCGCCCTGTCATTCTGCTCTCTCTCCCCTTCTCTGTGTGCTCCTCCTGTCATTCTGCTCTCTCTCCCCTTCTCTGTGTGCTCTGCCCTGTCATTCTGCTCTCTCTCCCCTTCTCTGTGTGCTCCGCCCTGTCATTCTGTCTCTCTCCCCTTCTCTGTGTGCTCCGCCCTGTCATTCTGCTCTCTTCCTTCTCTGTGTGCTCCGCCCTGTCATTCTGATCTCTCTCCCCTTCTCTGTGTGCTCCGCCCTGTCATTCTACTCTCTCTCCCCTTCTCTGTGTGCTCCGCCCTGTCATTCTGCTCTCTCTCCCCTTCTCTGTGTGCTCCGCCCTGTCATTCTGATCTCTCTCCCCTTCTCTGTGTGCTCCGCCCTGTCATTCTACTCTCTCTCCCTTCTCTGTGTGCTCCGTCCTGTCATTCTGCTCTCTCTCCCCTTCTCTGTCTGCTCCGCCCTGTCATTCTACTCTCTCTCCCCTTCTGTGTATGCTCCGCCTGTCATTCTGCTCTCTCCCCTTCTCTGTGTGCTCCGCCCTGTCATTCTGCTCTCTTCCCTTCTCTGTGTGCTCCGCCCTGTCATTCTGCTCTCTCCCCTTCTCTGTGTGCTCCGCCCTGTCATTCTCCTCTCTCTCCCCTTCTCTGTGTGCTCCGCCCTGTCATTCTCTCTCTCTCCCCTTCTCTGTGTGCTCCGCCCTGTCATTCTGCTCTCTCTCCCTTCTCTGTGTGCTCCGCCCTGTCATTCTGCTCTCTCTCCCCTTCTCTGTGTGCTCCGTCCTGTCATTCTCCTCTCTCTCCCCTTCTCTGTGTGCTCCGCCCTGTCATTCTGCTCTCTCTCCCCTTCTCTGTGTGCTCCGCCCTGTCATTCTGCTCTCTCTCCCTTCTCTGTGTGCTCCGCCCTGTCATTCTGCTCTCTCTCCCTTCTCTGTGTGCTCTGCCCTGTCATTCTGCTCTCTCTCCCCTTCTCTGTGTGCTCCGCCCTGTCATTCTGCTCTCTCTCTCCTTCTCTGTGTGCTCCGCCCTGTCATTCTACTCTCTCTTCCCTTCTCTGTGTGCTCGCCCTGTCATTCTGCTCTCTCTCCCTTCTCTGTGTGCTCCGCCCTGTCATTCTGCTCTCTTCCCTTCTCTGTGTGCTCCGCCCTGTCATTCTACTCTCTCTTCCCTTCTCTGTGTGCTCCGCCCTGTCATTCTGCTCTCTCCCCTTCTCTGTGTGCTCCGCCCTGTCATTCTGCTCTCTCTCCCCTTCTCTGTGTGCTCCGCCCTGTCATTCTGCTCTCTCTCCCTTCTCTGTGTGCTCCGCCCTGTCATTCTGCTCTCTCTCCCCTTCTCTGTGTGCTCCGCCCTGTCATTCTGCTCTCTCCCCTTCTCTGTGTGCTCCGCCCTGTCATTCTACTCTCTCCCCTTCTCTGTGTGCTCCGCCCTGTCATTCTGCTCTCTCTCCCTTCTCTGTGTGCTCCGCCTGTCATTCTGCTCTCTCTCCCCTTCTCTGTGTGCTCCGCCTGTCATTCTACTCTCTCTCCCTTCTCTGTGTGCTCCGCCTGTCATTCTACTCTCTCTCCCCTTCTCTGTGTGCTCCGTCCTGTCATTCTACTCTCTCTCCCCTTCTCTGTGTGCTCCGCTCTGTCATTCTGCTCTCTCTCCTTCTCTGTGTGCTCCGCCCTGTCATTCTACTCTCTCTCCCTTCTCTGTGTGCTCCGTCCTGTCATTCTACTCTCTCTCCCCTTCTCTGTGTGCTCCGCTCTGTCATTCTGCTCTCTCTCCTTCTCTGTGTGCTCCGTCCTGTCATTCTACTCTCTCTCCCCTTCTCTGTGTGCTCGCTCTGTCATTCTGCTCTCTCTCCCCTTCTCTGTGTGCTCCACCCTGTCATTCTGCTCTCTCTCCCCTTCTCTGTGTGCTCCGCCCTGTCATTCTACTCTCTTCCCTTCTCTGTGTGCTCCGCCCTGTCATTCTACTCTCTCTCCCTTCTCTGTGTGCTCCGCCCTGTCATTCTACTCTCTCTCCCCTTCTCTGTGTGCTCCGTCCTGTCATTCTACTCTCTCCCCTTCTCTGTGTGCTCCGTCCTGTCATTCTGCTCTCTCTCCCCTTCTCTGTGTGCTCCGCCCTGTCATTCTACTCTCTCTCCCCTTCTCTGTGTGCTCCGCCCTGTCATTCTGCTCTCTATCCCCTTCTCTGTGTGCTCCGCCCTGTCATTCTTCTCTCTCCCCTTCTCTGTGTGCTCCGCCCTGTCATTCTGCTCTCTCTCCCCTTCTCTGTGTGCTCCGCCCTGTCATTCTACTCTCTCTTCCCTTCTGTGTGTGCTCCGCCCTGTCATTCTGCTCTCTCTCCCCTTCTCTGTGTGCTCCACCCTGTCATTCTGTTCTCTCTCCCCTTCTCTGTGTGCTCCGCCCTGTCATTCTACTCTCTGTCCCCTTCTCTGTGTGCTCTGCCCTGTCATTCTGCTCTCTCTCCCCTTCTCTGTGTGCTCCGCCCTGTCATTCTGCTCTCTCCCCTTCTCTGTGTGCTCCGCCCTGTCATTCTGCTCTCTCTCCCCTTCTCTGTGTGCTCCGCCCTGTCATTCTACTCTCTCTCCCCTTCTCTGTGTGCTCCGCCCTGTCATTCTGCTCTCTCTCCCCTTCTCTGTGTGCTCCGCCCTGTCATTCTACTCTCTCTCCCCTTCTCTGTCTGCTCCGCCCTGTCATTCTGCTCTCTCCCCTTCTCTGTGTGCTCCGCCCTGTCATTCTGCTCTCTCTCCCTTCTCTGTGTGCTCCGCCCTGTCATTCTGCTCTCTCTCCCCTTCTCTGTGTGCTCCGCCCTGTCATTCTGCTCTCTCTCCCCTTCTCTGTGTGCTCCGCCCTGTCATTCTACTCTCTCTCCCCTTCTCTGTCTGCTCCGCCCTGTCATTCTGCTCTCTCCCCTTCTCTGTGTGCTCCGCCCTGTCATTCTACTCTCTCCCCTTCTCTGTGTGCTCCGCCCTGTCATTCTACTCTCTCTCCCCTTCTCTGTGTGCTCTGCCCTGTCATTCTGCTCTCTCTCCCCTTCTCTGTGTGCTCCGCCCTGTCATTCTGCTCTCTCCCTTCTCTGTGTGCTCCGCCCTGTCATTCTACTCTCTCCCCTTCTCTGTGTGCTCCGCCCTGTCATTCTGTTCTCTCTCTCCTTCTCTGTGTGCTCCGCCCTGTCATTCTGCTCTCTCTCCCCTTCTCTGTGTGCTCCGCCCTGTCATTCTGCTCTCTCTCCCCTTCTCTGTGTGCTCCTCCCTGTCATTCTGCTCTCTCTCCCTTCTCTGTGTGCTCCGCCCTGTCATTCTCCTCTCTCTCCCCTTCTCTGTGTGCTCCGCCATGTCATTCTGCTCTCTCTCCCCTTCTCTGTGTGCTCCGCCCTGTCATTCTGTTCTCTCTCCCCTTCTCTGTGTGCTCCGCCCTGTCATTCTGCTCTCTCTCCCCTTCTCTGTGTGCTCCGCCCTGTCATTCTGCTCTCTCCCCTTCTCTGTGTGCTCCGCCCTGTCATTCTGATCTCTCTCCCCTTCTCTGTGTGCTCCGCCCTGTCATTCTACTCTCTCTCCCCTTCTCTGTGTGCTCCGCCCTGTCATTCTGCTCTCTCTCCCCTTCTCTGTGTGCTCCGCCCTGTCATTCTGATCTCTCTCCCCTTCTCTGTGTGCTCCGCCCTGTCATTCTACTCTCTCTCCCCTTCTCTGTGTGCTCCGTCCTGTCATTCTGCTCTCTCTCCCTTCTCTGTCTGCTCCGCCCTGTCATTCTACTCTCTCTCCCTTCTGTGTGTGCTCCGCCCTGTCATTCTGCTCTCTCCCCTTCTCTGTGTGCTCCGCCCTGTCATTCTGCTCTCTTCCCTTCTCTGTGTGCTCCGCCCTGTCATTCTGCTCTCTCCCCTTCTCTGTGTGCTCCGCCCTGTCATTCTCCTCTCTCTCCCCTTCTCTGTGTGCTCCGCCCTGTCATTCTCCTCTCTCTCCCTTCTCTGTGTGCTCCGCCCTGTCATTCTGCTCTCTCTCCCCTTCTCTGTGTGCTCCGCCCTGTCATTCTGCTCTCTCTCCCCTTCTCTGTGTGCTCCGCCCTGTCATTCTGCTCTCTCTCCCCTTCTCTGTGTGCTCCGCCCTGTCATTCTACTCTCTCTCCCTTCTCTGTGTGCTCCGCCCTGTCATTCTGCTCTCTCTCCCCTTCTCTGTGTGCTCCGCCCGTCATTCTGCTCTCTTCCCTTCTCTGTGTGCTCCGCCCTGTCATTCTGATCTCTCTTCCCTTCTCTGTGTGCTCCGCCCTGTCATTCTGCTCTCTCTCCCCTTCTCTGTGTGCTCCGCCCTGTCATTCTGCTCTCTCTCCCCTTCTCTGTGTGCTCCACTCTGTCATTCTGCTCTCTCTCCCCTTCTCTGTGTGCTCCGCCCTGTCATTCTACTCTCTTCCCTTCTCTGTGTGCTCCGCCCTGTCATTCTACTCTCTCTCCCCTTCTCTGTGTGCTCCACCCTGTCATTCTGCTCTCTCTCCCCTTCTCTGTGTGCTCCGCCCTGTCATTCTACTCTCTTCCCTTCTCTGTGTGCTCCGCCCTGTCATTCTACTCTCTCTCCCCTTCTCTGTGTGCTCCGCCCTGTCATTCTACTCTCTCTCCCCTTCTCTGTGTGCTCCGTCCTGTCATTCTACTCTCTCCCCTTCTCTGTGTGCTCCGTCCTGTCATTCTGCTCTCTCTCCCCTTCTCTGTGTGCTCCGCCCTGTCATTCTGCTCTCTTCCCTTCTCTGTGTGCTCCGCCCTGTTATTCTACTCTCTTCCCTTCTCTGTGTGCTCCGCCCTGTCATTCTACTCTCTCTCCCCTTCTCTGTGTGCTCCGCCCTGTCATTCTACTCTCTTCCCTTCTCTGTGTGCTCCGCCCTGTCATTCTACTCTCTCTCCCCTTCTCTGTGTGCTCCGCCCTGTCATTCTGCTCTCTATCCCCTTCTCTGTGTGCTCCGCCCTGTCATTCTACTCTCTCTCCCCTTCTCTGTGTGCTCCGCCCTGTCATTCTGCTCTCTATCCCCTTCTCTGTGTGCTCCGCCCTGTCATTCTGCTCTCTATCCCCTTCTCTGTGTGCTCCGCCCTGTCATTCTTCTCTCTCCCCTTCTCTGTGTGCTCCGCCCTGTCATTCTGCTCTCTCTCCCCTTCTCTGTGTGCTCCGCCCTGTCATTCTACTCTCTCTCCCCTTCTCTGTGTGCTCCGCCCTGTCATTCTGCTCTCTATCCCCTTCTCTGTGTGCTCCGCCCTGTCATTCTGCTCTCTATCCCCTTCTCTGTGTGCTCCGCCCTGTCATTCTTCTCTCTCCCCTTCTCTGTGTGCTCCGCCCTGTCATTCTGCTCTCTCTCTCCCCTTCTCTGTGTGCTCCGCCCTGTCATTCTGCTCTCTCTCCCCTTCTCTGTGTGCTCCGCCCTGTCATTCTACTCTCTCTTCCCTTCTGTGTGTGCTCCGCCCTGTCATTCTGCTCTCTCTCCCCTTCTCTGTGTGCTCCACCCTGTCATTCTGCTCTCTCTCCCCTTCTCTGTGTGCTCCGTCCTGTCATTCTGCTCTCTCTCCCCTTCTCTGTGTGCTCCGCCCTGTCATTCTACTCTCTCCCCTTCTCTGTGTGCTCCACCCTGTCATTCTGCTCTCTCTCCCCTTCTCTGTGTGCTCCGTCCTGTCATTCTGCTCTCTCTCCCCTTCTCTGTGTGCTCCGCCCTGTCATTCTACTCTCTCCCCTTCTCTGTGTGCTCCGCCCTGTCATTCTGCTCTCTCTCCCCTTCTCTGTGTGCTCCGCCCTGTCATTCTGCTCTCTCCCCTTCTCTGTGTGCTCCGTCCTGTCATTCTACTCTCTCCCCTTCTCTGTGTGCTCCGCCCTGTCATTCTGCTCTCTCTTCCCTTCTCTGTGTGCTCCGCCCTGTCATTCTGCTCTCTCCCCTTCTCTGTGTGCTCCGTCCTGTCATTCTACTCTCTCCCCTTCTCTGTGTGCTCCGCCCTGTCATTCTGCTCTCTCCCCTTCTCTGTGTGCTCCGTCCTGTCATTCTCCTCTCTCTCCCCTTCTCTGTGTGCTCCGCCCTGTCATTCTGCTCTCTATCCCCTTCTCTGTGTGCTCCGCCCTGTCATTCTTCTCTCTCCCCTTCTCTGTGTGCTCCGCCCTGTCATTCTGCTCTCTCTCCCCTTCTCTGTGTGCTCCGTCCTGTCATTCTGCTCTCTCTCCCCTTCTCTGTGTGCTCCGTCCTGTCATTCTCCTCTCTCCCCTTCTCTGTATGCTCCGCCCTGTCATTGTGCTCTCTTCCCTTCTCTGTGTGCTCCGCCCTGTCATTCTGTTCTCTCTCCCCTTCTCTGTGTGCTCCGCCCTGTCATTCTGCTCTCTCCCCTTCTCTGTGTGCTCCGTCCTGTCATTCTACTCTCTCCCCTTCTCTGTGTGCTCCGCCCTGTCATTCTACTCTCTCCCCTTCTCTGTGTGCTCCGCCCTGTCATTCTGCTCTCTCCCCTTCTCTGTGTGCTCCGTCCTGTCATTCTACTCTCTCCCCTTCTCTGTGTGCTCCGCCCTGTCATTCTGCTCTCTCCCCTTCTCTGTGTGCTCCGCCCTGTCATTCTGCTCTCTCCCCTTCTCTGTGTGCTCCGTCCTGTCATTCTACTCTCTCCCCTTCTCTGTGTGCTCCGCCCTGTCATTCTGCTCTCTCCCCTTCTCTGTGTGCTCCGTCCTGTCATTCTCCTCTCTCTCCCCTTCTCTGTGTGCTCCGCCCTGTCATTCTGCTCTCTCTTCCCTTCTCTGTGTGCTCCGCCCTGTCATTCTGCTCTCTCCCCTTCTCTGTGTGCTCCGTCCTGTCATTCTCCTCTCTCTCCCCTTCTCTGTGTGCTCCACCCTGTTATTCTGCTCTCTCTTCCCTTCTCTGTGTGCTCCGCCCTGTCATTCTGCTCTCTCCCCTTCTCTGTGTGCTCCGCCCTGTCATTCTCCTCTCTCTCCCCTTCTCTGTGTGCTCCGCCCTGTCATTCTCCTCTCTCTCCCCTTCTCTGTGTGCTCCGCCCTGTCATTCTGCTCTCTCTCCCCTTCTCTGTGTGCTCCGCCCTGTCATTCTGCTCTCTCCCCTTCTCTGTGTGCTCCGTCCTGTCATTCTGCTCTCTCCCCTTCTCTGTGTGCTCCGCCCTGTCATTCTGCTCTCTCCCCTTCTCTGCGTGCTCCGCCCTGTCATTCTACTCTCTCTCCCCTTCTCTGTGTGCTCCGCCCTGTCATTCTGCTCTCTCTCCCCTTCTCTGTGTGATCCGTCCTGTCATTCTGCTCTCTCCCCTTCTCTGTGTGCTCCGCCCTGTCATTCTACTCTCTCTCCCCTTCTCTGTGTGCTCCGCCCTGTCATTCTACTCTCTCTCCCCTTCTCTGTGTGCTCCGCCCTGTCATTCTGCTCTCTCTCCCCTTCTCTGTGTGCTCCGCCCTGTCATTCTGCTCTCTCCCCTTCTCTGTGTGCTCCGTCCTGTCATTCTGCTCTCTCTCCCCTTCTCTGTGTGCTCCGCCCTGTCATTCTGATCTCTCTCCCCTTCTCTGTGTGCTCCGCCCTGTCATTCTACTCTCTCTCCCCTTCTCTGTGTGCTCCGCCCTGTCATTCTCCTCTCTCCTCTTCTCTGTGTGCTCCGCCCTGTCATTCTGCTCTCTCTCCCCTTCTCTGTGTGCTCCGCCCTGTCATTCTGATCTCTCTCCCCTTCTCTGTGTGCTCCGCCCTGTCATTCTGCTCTCTCTCCCCTTCTCTGTGTGCTCCGTCCTGTCATTCTGCTCTCTCCCCTTCTCTGTCTGCTCCGCCCTGTCATTCTACTCTCTCTCCCCTTCTGTGTGTGCTCCGCCCTGTCATTCTACTCTCTTCCCTTCTCTGTGTGCTCCGCCCTGTCATTCTGCTCTCTCCCCTTCTCTGTGTGCTCTGCCCTGTCATTCTGCTCTCTCTCCCCTTCTCTGTGTGCTCCGCCCTGTCATTCTGCTCTCTCCCCTTCTCTGTGTGCTCCGCCCTGTCATTCTACTCTCTCCCCTTCTCTGTGTGCTCCGCCCTGTCATTCTGCTCTCTCTCTCCTTCTCTGTGTGCTCCGCCCTGTCATTCTGCTCTCTCTCCCCTTCTCTGTGTGCTCCGCCCTGTCATTCTGCTCTCTCTCCCCTTCTCTGTGTGCTCCGCCCTGTCATTCTGCTCTCTCTCCCCTTCTCTGTGTGCTCCGCCCTGTCATTCTGCTCTCTCCCCCCTTCTCTGTGTGCTCCGCCCTGTCATTCTGCTCTCTCTCCCCCTTCTCTGTGTGCTCCGCCCTGTCATTCTGTTCTCTCTCCCCTTCTCTGTGTGCTCCGCCCTGTCATTCTGCTCTCTCTCCCCTTCTCTGTGTGCTCCGCCCTGTCATTCTGCTCTCTCCCCTTCTCTGTGTGCTCCGCCCTGTCATTCTGATCTCTCTCCCCTTCTCTGTGTGCTCCGCCCTGTCATTCTGCTCTCTCTCCCCTTCTCTGTGTGCTCCGCCCTGTCATTCTGCTCTCTCTCCCCTTCTCTGTGTGCTCCGCCCTGTCATTCTGCTCTCTCTCCCCTTCTCTGTGTGCTCCGCCCTGTCATTCTACTCTCTCTCCCCTTCTCTGTGTGCTCCGCCCTGTCATTCTGCTCTCTCTCCCCTTCTCTGTGTGCTCCGCCCTGTCATTCTGCTCTCTCTCCACTTCTCTGTGTGCTCCGTCCTGTCATTCTGCTCTCTCTCCCCTTCTCTGTCTGCTCCGCCCTGTCATTCTACTCTCTCTCCCCTTCTGTGTGTGCTCCGCCCTGTCATTCTGCTCTCTCCCCTTCTCTGTGTGCTCCGCCCTGTCATTCTGCTCTCTTCCCTTCTCTGTGTGCTCCGCCCTGTCATTCTGCTCTCTCCCCTTCTCTGTGTGCTCCGCCCTGTCATTCTCCTCTCTCTCCCCTTCTCTGTGTGCTCCGCCCTGTCATTCTCCTCTCTCTCCCCTTCTCTGTGTGCTCCGCCCTGTCATTCTACTCTCTCTCCCCTTCTCTGTGTGCTCCGCCCTGTCATTCTGCTCTCTCTCCCCTTCTCTGTGTGCTCCGTCCTGTCATTCTCCTCTCTCTCCCCTTCTCTGTGTGCTCCGCCCTGTCATTCTGCTCTCTCTCCCCTTCTCTGTGTGCTCCGCCCTGTCATTCTGCTCTCTCTCCCCTTCTCTGTGTGCTCCGCCCTGTCATTCTGCTCTCTCCCCTTCTCTGTGTGCTCCGCCCTGTCATTCTGCTCTCTCTCCCCTTCTCTGTGTGCTCCGTCCTGTCATTCTCCTCTCTCTCCCCTTCTCTGTGTGCTCCGCCCTGTCATTCTGCTCTCTCTCCCCTTCTCTGTGTGCTCCGCCCTGTCATTCTGCTCTCTCTCCCCTTCTCTGTGTGCTCCGCCCTGTCATTCTGCTCTCTCCCCTTCTCTGTGTGCTCCGCCCTGTCATTCTGCTCTCTTCCCTTCTCTGTGTGCTCCGCCCTGTCATTCTGCTCTCTCTCCCCTTCTCTGTGTGCTCCGCCCTGTCATTCTGCTCTCTTCCCTTCTCTGTGTGCTCCGCCCTGTCATTCTGCTCTCTCCCCTTCTCTGTGTGCTCCGCCCTGTCATTCTACTCTCTCCCCTTCTCTGTGTGCTCCGCCCTGTCATTCTGCTCTCTCTCCCCTTCTCTGTGTGCTCCGCCCTGTCATTCTGCTCTCTCCCCTTCTCTGTGTGCTCCGCCCTGTCATTCTGTTCTCTCTCCCCTTCTCTGTGTGCTCCGCTCTGTCATTCTACTCTCTCTCCCCTTCTCTGTGTGCTCCGCCCTGTCATTCTACTCTCTCTCCCCTTCTCTGTGTGCTCCGTCCTGTCATTCTGCTCTCTCTCCCCTTCTCTGTGTGCTCCGCCCTGTCATTCTACTCTCTCTCCCCTTCTCTGTGTGCTCCGCCCTGTCATTCTGCTCTCTATCCCCTTCTCTGTGTGCTCCGCCCTGTCATTCTTCTCTCTCCCCTTCTCTGTGTGCTCCGCCCTGTCATTCTGCTCTCTCTCCCCTTCTCTGTGTGCTCCGCCCTGTCATTCTACTCTCTCTTCCCTTCTCTGTGTGCTCCGCCCTGTCATTCTGCTCTCTCTCCCCTTCTCTGTGTGCTCCGCCCTGTCATTCTGCTCTCTCTTCCCTTCTCTGTGTGCTCCGCCCTGTCATTCTGCTCTCTCCCCTTCTCTGTGTGCTCCGTCCTGTCATTCTACTCTCTCCCCTTCTCTGTGTGCTCCGCCCTGTCATTCTGTTCTCTCTTCCCTTCTCTGTGTGCTCCACCCTGTCATTCTGTTCTCTCTCCCCTTCTCTGTGTGCTCCGTCCTGTCATTCTACTCTCTCTTCCCTTCTCTGTGTGCTCCGCCCTGTCATTCTGATCTCTCTCCCCTTCTCTGTGTGCTCCGCCCTGTCATTCTGCTCTCTCCCCTTCTCTGTGTGCTCCGTCCTGTCATTCTGCTCTCTCTCTCCCCTTCTCTGTGTGCTCCGCCCTGTCATTCTACTCTCTCTCCCCTTCTCTGTGTGCTCCGCCCTGTCATTCTGCTCTCTATCCCCTTCTCTGTGTGCTCCGCCCTGTCATTCTGCTCTCTCCCCTTCTCTGTGTGCTCCGCCCTGTCATTCTGCTCTCTTCCCTTCTCTGTGTGCTCCGCCCTGTCATTCTGCTCTCTCTCCCCTTCTCTGTGTGCTCCGCCCTGTCATTCTGCTCTCTTCCCTTCTCTGTGTGCTCCGCCCTGTCATTCTGCTCTCTCCCCTTCTCTGTGTGCTCTGCCCTGTCATTCTGCTCTCTCTCCCCTTCTCTGTGTGCTCCGCCCTGTCATTCTGCTCTCTCCCCTTCTCTGTGTGCTCCGCCCTGTCATTCTACTCTCTCCCCTTCTCTGTGTGCTCCGCCCTGTCATTCTGCTCTCTCTCCCCTTCTCTGTGTGCTCCGCCCTGTCATTCTGCTCTCTCCCCTTCTCTGTGTGCTCCGCCCTGTCATTCTGTTCTCTCTCCCCTTCTCTGTGTGCTCCGCCCTGTCATTCTACTCTCTCTCCCCTTCTCTGTGTGCTCCGCCCTGTCATTCTACTCTCTCTCCCCTTCTCTGTGTGCTCCGTCCTGTCATTCTGCTCTCTCTCCCCTTCTCTGTGTGCTCCGCCCTGTCATTCTACTCTCTCTCCCCTTCTCTGTGTGCTCCGCCCTGTCATTCTGCTCTCTATCCCCTTCTCTGTGTGCTCCGCCCTGTCATTCTTCTCTCTCCCCTTCTCTGTGTGCTCCGCCCTGTCATTCTGCTCTCTCTCCCCTTCTCTGTGTGCTCCGCCCTGTCATTCTACTCTCTCTCCCCTTCTCTGTGTGCTCCGCCCTGTCATTCTGCTCTCTATCCCCTTCTCTGTGTGCTCCGCCCTGTCATTCTTCTCTCTCCCCTTCTCTGTGTGCTCCGCCCTGTCATTCTGCTCTCTCTCTCCCCTTCTCTGTGTGCTCCGCCCTGTCATTCTACTCTCTCTTCCCTTCTCTGTGTGCTCCGCCCTGTCATTCTGCTCTCTCTCCCCTTCTCTGTGTGCTCCGCCCTGTCATTCTGCTCTCTCTCCCCTTCTCTGTGTGCTCCGCCCTGTCATTCTGCTCTCTCTCCCCTTCTCTGTGTGCTCCGCCCTGTCATTCTACTCTCTCCCCTTCTCTGTGTGCTCCGCCCTGTCATTCTTCTCTCTCCCCTTCTCTGTGTGCTCCGCCCTGTCATTCTGCTCTCTCTCCCCTTCTCTGTGTGCTCCGCCCTGTCATTCTACTCTCTCTTCCCTTCTCTGTGTGCTCCGCCCTGTCATTCTGCTCTCTCCCCTTCTCTGTGTGCTCCGTCCTGTCATTCTACTCTCTCCCCTTCTCTGTGTGCTCCGCCCTGTCATTCTGTTCTCTCTTCCCTTCTCTGTGTGCTCCACCCTGTCATTCTGTTCTCTCTCCCCTTCTCTGTGTGCTCCGCCCTGTCATTCTGCTCTCTCCCCTTCTCTGTGTGCTCCGTCCTGTCATTCTACTCTCTCCCCTTCTCTGTGTGCTCCGCCCTGTCATTCTGTTCTCTCTTCCCTTCTCTGTGTGCTCCACCCTGTCATTCTGTTCTCTCTTCCCTTCTCTGTGTGCTCCGCCCTGTCATTCTGATCTCTCTCCCCTTCTCTGTGTGCTCCGCCCTGTCATTCTGCTCTCTCCCCTTCTCTGTGTGCTCCGTCCTGTCATTCTGCTCTCTCTCCCCTTCTCTGTGTGCTCCGCCCTGTCATTCTACTCTCTCTCCCCTTCTCTGTGTGCTCCGCCCTGTCATTCTGCTCTCTATCCCCTTCTCTGTGTGCTCCGCCCTGTCATTCTTCTCTCTCCCCTTCTCTGTGTGCTCCGCCCTGTCATTCTGCTCTCTCTCCCCTTCTCTGTGTGCTCCGCCCTGTCATTCTACTCTCTCTTCCCTTCTCTGTGTGCTCCGCCCTGTCATTCTGCTCTCTCTCCCCTTCTCTGTGTGCTCCACCCTGTCATTCTGCTCTCTCTCTCCCCTTCTCTGTGTGCTCCGTCCTGTCATTCTGCTCTCTCTCCCCTTCTCTGTGTGCTCCGCCCTGTCATTCTACTCTCTCCCCTTCTCTGTGTGCTCCGCCCTGTCATTCTGCTCTCTCTCCCCTTCTCTGTGTGCTCCGCCCTGTCATTCTGCTCTCTCCCCTTCTCTGTGTGCTCCGTCCTGTCATTCTACTCTCTCCCCTTCTCTGTGTGCTCCGCCCTGTCATTCTGCTCTCTCTTCCCTTCTCTGTGTGCTCCGCCCTGTCATTCTGCTCTCTCCCCTTCTCTGTGTGCTCCGTCCTGTCATTCTACTCTCTCCCCTTCTCTGTGTGCTCCGCCCTGTCATTCTGCTCTCTCTCCCCTTCTCTGTGTGCTCCGTCCTGTCATTCTCCTCTCTCTCTCCTTCTCTGTGTGCTCCGTCCTGTCATTCTCCTCTCTCCCCTTCTCTGTGTGCTCCGCCCTGTCATTCTACTCTCTCTCCCCTTCTCTGTGTGCTCCGCCCTGTCATTCTGCTCTCTCTCCCCTTCTCTGTGTGCTCCGCCCTGTCATTGTGCTCTCTCCCCTTCTCTGTGTGCTCCGCCCTGTCATTCTGCTCTCTCCCCTTCTCTGTGTGCTCCGTCCTGTCATTCTCCTCTCTCTCCCCTTCTCTGTGTGCTCCGCCCTGTCATTCTGCTCTCTCTTCCCTTCTCTGTGTGCTCCGCCCTGTCATTCTGCTCTCTCCCCTTCTCTGTGTGCTCCGCCCTGTCATTCTGCTCTCTCCCCTTCTCTGTGTGCTCCGCCCTGTCATTCTGCTCTCTCCCCTTCTCTGTGTGCTCCGTCCTGTCATTCTCCTCTCTCTCCCCTTCTCTGTGTGCTCCACCCTGTCATTCTGCTCTCTCCCCTTCTCTGTGTGCTCCGCCCTGTCATTCTGCTCTCTCCCCTTCTCTGTGTGCTCCGCCCTGTCATTCTGCTCTCTCCACTTCTCTGTGTGCTCCGCCCTGTCATTCTGCTCTCTCCCCTTCTCTGTGTGCTCCGCCCTGTCATTCTGCTCTCTCCCCGTCTCTGTGTGCTCCGCCCTGTCATTCTGCTCTCTCCCCTTCTCTGTGTGCTCCGTCCTGTCATTCTCCTCTCTCTCCCCTTCTCTGTGTGCTCCGCCCTGTCATTCTACTCTCTCTCCCCTTCTCTGTGTGCTCCGTCCTGTCATTCTGCTCTCTCCCCTTCTCTGTGTGCTCCGCCCTGTCATTCTGCTCTCTCCCCTTCTCTGTGTGCTCCGTCCTGTCATTCTCCTCTCTCTCCCCTTCTCTGTGTGCTCCGCCCTGTCATTCTGCTCTCTCCCCTTCTCTGTGTGCTCCGCCCTGTCATTCTGCTCTCTCTTTCCTTCTCTGTGTGCTCCGCCCTGTCATTCTGCTCTCTCTCCCCTTCTCTGTGTGCTCCGCCCTGTCATTCTGCTCTCTCCCCTTCTCTGTGTGCTCCGCCCTGTCATTCTCCTCTCTCTCCCCTTCTCTGTGTGCTCCGCCCTGTCATTCTCCTCTCTCTCCCCTTCTCTGTGTGCTCCGCCCTGTCATTCTGCTCTCTCTCCCCTTCTCTGTGTGCTCCGCCCTGTCATTCTGCTCTCTCCCCTTCTCTGTGTGCTCCGTCCTGTCATTCTGCTCTCTCCCCTTCTCTGTGTGCTCCGCCCTGTCATTCTACTCTCTCTCCCCTTCTCTGTGTGCTCCGCCCTGTCATTCTGCTCTCTCTCCCCTTCTCTGTGTGCTCCGCCCTGTCATTCTGCTCTCTCTCCCCTTCTCTGTGTGCTCCGCCCTGTCATTCTGCTCTCTCCCCTTCTCTGTGAGCTCCGCCCTGTCATTCTGCTCTCTCTCCCCTTCTCTGTGTGCTCCGCCCTGTCATTCTGCTCTCTCTCCCCTTCTCTGTGTGCTCCGTCTCTGCTCACTCTCTTGGCTCGCCCTGTCATTCTGCTCTCTCTCCCTTCTCTGTGTGCTCCGCCCTGTCATTCTGCTCTCTCTCCCCTTCTCTGTGTGCTCCGCCCTGTCATTCTACTCTCTCTCCCCTTCTCTGTGTGCTCCGTCCTGTCATTCTGCTCTCTCTCCCCTTCTCTGTGTGCTCCGCCCTGTCATTCTGATCTCTCTCCCCTTCTCTGTGTGCTCCGCCCTGTCATTCTGCTCTCTCTCCCCTTCTCTGTGTGCTCCGCCCTGTCATTCTGCTCTCTCTCCCCTTCTCTGTGTGCTCCGCCCTGTCATTCTGCTCTCTCTCCCCTTCTCTGTGTGCTCCGTCCCTGTCATTCTGCTCTCTCTCCCCTTCTCTGTGTGCTCCGCCCTGTCATTCTGCTCTCTCTCCCCTTCTCTGTGTGCTCCGCCCTGTCATTCTGCTCTCTCTCCCCTTCTCTGTGTGCTCCGCCCTGTCATTCTTCTCTCTCTCCCCTTCTCTGTGTGCTCCGCCCTGTCATTCTGCTCTCTTCCCTTCTCTGTGTGCTCCGCCCTGTCATTCTGCTCTCTCTCCCCTTCTCTGTGTGCTCCGCCCTGTCATTCTGCTCTCTTCCCTTCTCTGTGTGCTCCGCCCTGTCATTCTGCTCTCTCTCCCCTTCTCTGTGTGCTCCGCCCTGTCATTCTGCTCTCTCTCCCTTCTCTGTGTGCTCCGTCCTGTCATTCTACTCTCTCTCCCTTCTCTGTGTGCTCCGCCCTGTCATTCTGCTCTCTCTCCCCTTCTCTGTGTGCTCCGCCCTGTCATTCTGCTCTCTCCCTTCTCTGTGTGCTCCGCCCTGTCATTCTGCTCTCTCTCCCCTTCTCTGTGTGCTCCGCCCTGTCATTCTGCTCTCTCTCCCTTCTCTGTGTGCTCCGCCCTGTCATTCTGCTCTCTCTCCCTTCTCTGTGTGCTCCGCCCTGTCATTCTGCTCTCTCTCCCCTTCTCTGTGTGCTCCGCCCTGTCATTCTGCTCTCTCTCCCCTTCTCTGTGTGCTCCGCCCTGTCATTCTGCTCTCTCTCCCCTTCTCTGTGTGCTCCGCCCTGTCATTCTGCTCTCTCTTCCCTTCTCTGTGTGCTCCGCCCTGTCATTCTGCTCTCTCTCCCCTTCTCTGTGTGCTCCGCCCTGTCATTCTGCTCTCTCTCCCCTTCTCTGTGTGCTCCGCCCTGTCATTCTGCTCTCTCTCCCCTTCTCTGTGTGCTCCGCCCTGTCATTCTGCTCTCTCTCCCTTCTCTGTGTGCTCCGCCCTGTCATTCTGCTCTCTCTCCCCTTCTCTGTGTGCTCCGCCCTGTCATTCTGCTCTCTCTCCCTTCTCTGTGTGCTCCGCCCTGTCATTCTGCTCTCTCCCTTCTGTGTGCTCCCCTTCCTTCTCTTCTGTGTGCTCCGCCCTGTCATTCTGCTCTCTCTCCCCTTCTCTGTGTGCTCCGCCCTGTCATTCTGCTCTCTCTCCCTTCTCTGTGTGCTCCGCCCTGTCATTCTGCTCTCTCTCCCCTTCTCTGTGTGCTCCGCCCTGTCATTCTGCTCTCTCTCCCCTTCTCTGTGTGCTCCGCCCTGTCATTCTGCTCTCTCTCCCCTTCTCTGTGTGCTCCGCCCTGTCATTCTGCTCTCTCTCCCCTTCTCTGTGTGCTCCGCCCAGTCATTCTGCTCTCTCTCCCCTTCTCTGTGTGCTCCGCCCTGTCATTCTACTCTCTCTCCCTTCTCTGTTTGCTCCGCCCTGTCATTCTGCTCTCTCTCCCCTTCTCTGTGTGCTCCGCCCTGTCATTCTACTCTCTCTCCCCTTCTCTGTGTGCTCCGCCCTGTCATTCTGCTCTCTCTCCCCTTCTCTGTGTGCTCCGCCCTGTCATTCTCCTCTCTCCCCTTCTCTGTGTGCTCCGCCCTGTCATTCTGCTCTCTCTCCCCTTCTCTGTGTGCTCCGCCCTGTCATTCTGCTGTCTCTCCCCTTCTCTGTGTGCTCCGCCCTGTCATTCTACTCTCTCTCCCCTTCTCTGTGCGCTCCGCCCTGTCATTCTGCTCTCTCCCCTTCTCTGTGTGCTCCGCCTGTAATTCTGCTCTCTCTCCCCTTCTCTGTGTGCTCCGCCCTGTCATTCTGCTCTCTCCCCTTCTCTGTGTGCTCCGCCCTGTCATTCTGTTCTCTCTCCCCTTCTCTGTGTGCTCCGCCCTGTCATTCTGCTCTCTCCCCTTCTCTGTGTGCTCCGCCCTGTCATTCTGCTCTCTCTCCCCTTCTCTGTGTGCTCCGCCCTGTCATTCTACTCTCTCTCCCCCCTTCTCTGTGCGCTCCGCCCTGTCATTCTGCTCTCTCTCCCCTTCTCTGTGTGCTCCGCCCTGTCATTCTGCTCTCTTCCCTTCTCTGTGTGCTCCGCCCTGTCATTCTGCTCTCTCTCCCCTTCTCTGTGTGCTCCGTCCTGTCATTCTACTCTCTCTCCCCCCTTCTCTGTGCGCTCCGCCCTGTCATTCTGCTCTCTCTCCCCTTCTCTGTGTGCTCCGCCCTGTCATTCTGCTCTCTCCCCTTCTCTGTGTGCTCCGCCCTGTCATTCTGATCTCTCTCCCCTTCTCTGTGTGCTCCGCCCTGTCATTCTGCTCTCTTCCCTTCTCTGTGTGCTCCGCCCTGTTATTCTGCTCCCTCCCCTTCTCTGTGTGCTCCGCCCTGTCATTCTACTCTCTCTCCCCTTCTCTGTGTGCTCCGCCCTGTCATTCTGCTCTCTCTTCCCTTCTCTGTGTGCTCCGCCCTGTCATTCTGCTCTCTCCCCTTCTCTGTGTGCTCCGCCCTGTCATTCTGCTCTCTCTCCCCTTCTCTGTGTGCTCCGTCCTGTCATTCTACTCTCTCTCCCCTTCTCTGTGTGCTCCGCCCTGTCATTCTGCTCTCTCCCCTTCTCTGTGTGCTCCGCCTTGTCATTCTGCTCTCTTCCCTTCTCTGTGTGCTCCGCCCTGTCATTCTGCTCTCTCTTCCCTTCTCTGTGTGCTCCGCCCTGTCATTCTGCTCTCTCTCCCCTTCTCTGTGTGCTCCGCCCTGTCATTCTGCTCTCTCTCCCCTTCTCTGTGTGCCCCGCCCTGTCATTCTGCTCTCTCTCCCCTTCTCTGTGTGCTCCGCCCTGTCATTCTGCTCTCTCTTCCCTTCTCTGTGTGCTCCGCCCTGTCATTCTACTCTCTCTCCCCTTCTCTGTGTGCTCCGCACTGTCATTCTACTCTCTCTTCCCTTCTCTGTGTGCTCCGCCCTGTCATTCTGCTCTCTCCTCTTCTCTGTGTGCTCCGCCCTGTCATTCTACTCTCTCCCCTTCTCTGTGTGCTCCGCACTGTCATTCTACTCTCTCTCCCCTTCTCTGTGTGCTCCGCCCTGTCATTGTACTCTCTCTTCCCTTCTCTGTGTGCTCCGCCCTGTCATTCTACTCTCTCTTCCCTTCTCTGTGTGCTCCGCCCTGTCATTCTACTCTCTCTTCCCTTCTCTGTGTGCTCCGCCCTGTCGTTCTACTCTCTCTCCCCTTCTCTGTGTGCTCCGCACTGTCATTCTACTCTCTCTCCCCTTCTCTGTGTGCTCCGCACTGTCATTCTACTCTCTCTCCCCTTCTCTGTGTGCTCCGCACTGTCATTCTACTCTCTCTCCCCTTCTCTGTGTGCTCCGCCCTGTCGTTCTACTCTCTCTCTCCTTCTCTGTGTGCTCCGCACTGTCATTCTGCTCTCTCTCCCTTCTCTGTGTGCTCCGCCCTGTCATTCTGCTCTCTCTCCCCTTCTCTGTGTGCTCCGCCCTGTCATTCTGCTCTCTCTCCCTTCTCTGTGTGCTCCGCCCTGTCATTCTGCTCTCTCTCCCCTTCTCTGTGTGCTCCGCCCTGTCATTCTACTCTCTCTCCCCTTCTCTGTGTGCTCCGCCCTGTCATTCTGTCTCTCTCCCTTCTCTGTGTGCTCCGCCCTGTCATTCTGCTCTCTCCCCTTCTCTGTGTGCTCCGCCCTGTCATTCTACTCTCTCTTCCCTTCTCTGTGTGCTCCGCCCTGTCATTCTGCTCTCTCTCCCTTCTCTGTGTGCTCCGCCCTGTCATTCTACTCTCTCTTCCTTTCTCTGTGTGCTCCGCCCTGTCATTCTGCTCTCTCTCCCCTTCTCTGTGTGCTCCGCCCTGTCATTCTGCTCTCTCCCCTTCTCTGTGTGCTCCGCCCTGTCATTCTACTCTCTCCCCTTCTCTGTGTGCTCCGCCCTGTCATTCTACTCTCTCTCCCCTTCTCTCTGTGCTCCGCCCTGTCATTCTGCTCTCTCTCCCCTTCTCTGTGTGCTCCGCCCTGTCATTCTACTCTCTCTCCCCTTCTCTGTGTGCTCCGCACTGTCATTCTGTTCTCTCCCCTTCTCTGTGTGCTCCGCCCTGTCATTCTGCTCTCTCCCCTTCTCTGTGTGCTCCGCCCTGTCATTCTACTCTCTCTTCCCTTCTCTGTGTGCTCCGCCCTGTCATTCTGCTCTCTCCCCTTCTCTGTGTGCTCCGCCCTGTCATTCTACTCTCTCTTCCTTTCTCTGTGTGCTCCGCCCTGTCATTCTGCTCTCTCTCCCCTTCTCTGTGTGCTCCGCCCTGTCATTCTGCTCTCTCCCCTTCTCTGTGTGCTCCGCCCTGTCATTCTACTCTCTCCCCTTCTCTGTGTGCTCCGCCCTGTCATTCTACTCTCTCTCCCCTTCTCTCTGTGCTCCGCCCTGTCATTCTGCTCTCTCTCCCCTTCTCTGTGTGCTCCGCCCTGTCATTCTACTCTCTCTCCCCTTCTCTGTGTGCTCCGCCCTGTCATTCTACTCTCTCCCCTTCTCTGTGTGCTCCGCCCTGTCATTCTGCTCTCTCTCCCCTTCTCTGTGTGCTCCGTCCTGTCATTCTACTCTCTCTCCCCTTCTCTGTGTGCTCCGTCCCTGTCATTCTGCTCTCTCTTCCCTTCTCTGTGTGCTCCGCCCTGTCATTCTACTCTCTCTCCCCTTCTCTGTGTGCTCCGCCCTGTCATTCTGCTCTCTCTCCCTTCTCTGTGTGCTCCGCTCTGTCATTCTGCTCTCGCTCCCCTTCTCTGTGTGCTCCGCCCTGTCATTCTGCTCTCTCTCCCCTTCTCTGTGTGCTCCGCCCTGTCATTCTACTCTCTCTCCCCTTCTCTGTGTGCTCCGCCCTGTCATTCTGCTCTCTCTCCCTTCTCTGTGTGCTCCGCTCTGTCATTCTGCTCTCGCTCCCCTTCTCTGTGTGCTCCGCCCTGTCATTCTACTCTCTCTCCCCTTCTCTGTGTGCTCCGCCCTGTCATTCTGCTCTCTCTCCCCTTCTCTGTGTGCTCCGCCCTGTCATTCTGCTCTCTCCCCTTCTCTGTGTGCTCCGTCCTGTCATTCTACTCTCTCTCCCCTTCTCTGTGTGCTCCGCCCTGTCATTCTACTCTCTCTCCCCTTCTCTGTGTGCTCTGCCCTGTCATTCTACTCTCTCCCCTTCTCTGTGTGCTCCGCCCTGTCATTCTGCTCTCTCTCCCCTTCTCTGTGTGCTCCGCCCTGTCATTCTCCTCTCTCTTCCCTTCTCTGTGTGCTCCGCCCTGTCATTCTCCTCTCTCTCCCCTTCTCTGTGTGCTCCGCCCTGTCATTCTGCTCTCTCTCCCCTTCTCTGTGTGCTCCGCCCTGTCATTCTGCTCTCTCCCCTTCTCTGTGTGCTCCGCCCTGTCATTCTGCTCTCTGTCCCCTTCTCTGTGTGCTCCGTCCTGTCATTCTCCTCTCTCTCCCATTCTCTGTGTACTCCGTCCTGTCATTCTGCTCTCTCTCCCCTTCTCTGTGTGCTCCGCCCTGTCATTCTACTCTCTCTCCCCTTCTCTGTGTGCTCCGCCTTGTCATTCTGCTCTCTCCCCTTCTCTGTGTGCTCCGTCCTGTCATTCTGCTCTCTCCCCTTCTCTGTGTCCTCCGTCCTGTCATTCTACTCTCTCTTCCCTTCTCTGTGTGCTCTGCCCTGTCATTCTGCTCTCTTCCCTTCTCTGTGTGCTCCGCCCTGTCATTCTACTCTCTCTCCCCTTCTCTGTGTGCTCCGCCCTGTCATTCTACTCTCTCCCCTTCTCTGTGTGCTCCGCCCTGTCATTCTGCTCTCTCTCCCCTTCTCTGTGTGCTCCGCCCTGTCATTCTACTCTCTCCCCTTCTCTGTGTGCTCCGCCCTGTCATTCTGCTCTCTCTCCCCTTCTCTGTGTGCTCCGCCCTGTCATTCTGCTCTCTTCCCTTCTCTGTGTGCTCCGTCCTGTCATTCTACTCTCTCTCCCCTTCTCTGTGTGCTCCGCCCTGTCATTCTGCTCTCTCTCCCCTTCTCTGTGTGCTCCGCCTTGTCATTCTGCTCTCTCCCCTTCTCTGTGTGCTCCGCCCTGTCATTCTACTCTCTTCCCTTCTCTGTGTGCTCCGCCCTGTCATTCTGCTCTCCCCCCTTCTCTGTGTGCTCCGCCCTGTCATTCTGCTCTCTCTCCCCTTCTCTGTGTGCTCCGTCCTGTCATTCTACTCTCTTCCCTTCTCTGTGTGCTCCGCCCTGTCATTCTGCTCTCCCCCCTTCTCTGTGTGCTCCGCCCTGTCATTCTACTCTCTCTCCCCTTCTCTGTGTGCTCCGCCCTGTCATTCTGCTCTCTCCCCTTCTCTGTGTGCTCCGCCCTGTCATTCTACTCTCTCTCCCCTTCTCTGTGTCCTCCGTCCTGTCATTCTACTCTCTCTCCCCTTCTCTGTGTGCTCCGCCCTGTCATTCTGCTCTCTCTCCCCTTCTCTGTGTCCTCCGTCCTGTCATTCTACTCTCTCTCCCCTTCTCTGTGTGCTCCGCCCTGTCATTCTGCTCTCTCTCCCCTTCTCTGTGTGCTCCGCCCTGTCATTCTACTCTCTCCCCTTCTCTGTGTGCTCCGTCCTGTCATTCTACTCTCTCCCCTTCTCTGTGTGCTCCGTCCTGTCATTCTGCTCTCTTCCCTTCTCTGTGTGCTCCGCCCTGTCATTCTGCTCTCTCCCCTTCTCTGTGTGCTCCGCCCTGTCATTCTGCTCTCTCTCCCCTTCTCTGTGTGCTCCGCCCTGTCATTCTGCTCTCTCTCCCCTTCTCTGTGTGCTCCGCCCTGTCATTCTGCTCTCTCTCCCCTTCTCTGTGTGCTCCGCCCTGTCATTCTGCTCTCTCTCCCCTTCTCTGTGTGTTCCGCCCTGTCATTCTGCTCTCTCCCCTTCTCTGTGTGCTCCGTCCTGTCATTCTGCTCTCTACCCTTCTCTGTGTGCTCCGCCCTGTCATTCTGCTCTCTCTCCCCTTCTCTGTGTGCTCCGCCCTGTCATTCTGCTCTCTCTCCCCTTCTCTGTGTGCTCCGTCCTGTCATTCTGCTCTCGCTCCCCTTCTCTGTGTGCTCTGCCCTGTCATTCTGCTCTCTCTCCCCTTCTCTGTGTGTTCCGCCCTGTCATTCTGCTCTCTCTCCCCTTCTCTGTGTGCTCCGCCCTGTCATTCTGCTCTCTCTCCCCTTCTCTGTGTGTTCCGCCCTGTCATTCTGCTCTCTCCCCTTCTCTGTGTGCTCCGTCCTGTCATTCTACTCTCTACCCTTCTCTGTGTGCTCCGCCCTGTCATTCTGCTCTCTCTCCCCTTCTCTGTGTGCTCCGCCCTGTCATTCTGCTCTCTCTCCCCTTCTCTGTGTGCTCCGTCCTGTCATTCTGCTCTCGCTCCCCTTCTCTGTGTGCTCTGCCCTGTCATTCTGCTGTCTCTCCCCTTCTCTGTGTGCTCCGCCCTGTCATTCTGCTCTCGCTCCCCTTCTCTGTGTGCTCTGCCCTGTCATTCTGCTGTCTCTCCCCTTCTCTGTGTGCTCTGCCCTGTCATTCTACTCTCTCCCCTTCTCTGTGTGCTCCGCCCTGTCATTCTGCTCTCTCTCCCCTTCTCTGTGTGCTCCGCCCTGTCATTCTCCTCTCTCTCCCCTTCTCTGTGTGCTCCGCCCTGTCATTCTACTCTCTCTCCCCTTCTCTGTGTGCTCCGCCCTGTCATTCTGCTCTCTCTCCCCTTCTCTGTGTGCTCCGCCCTGTCATTCTACTCTCTCTTCCCTTCTCTGTGTGCTCCGCCCTGTCATTCTGCTCTCTCTTCCCTTCTCTGTGTGCTCCGCCCTGTCATTCTGCTCTCTTCCCTTCTCTGTGTGCTCCGCCCTGTCATTCTGCTCTCTCTCCCCTTCTCTGTGTGCTCCGCCCTGTCATTCTACTCTCTCCCCTTCTCTGTGTGCTCTGTCCTGTCATTCTGCTCTCTCCCCTTCTCTGTGTGCTCTGCCCTGTCATTCTACTCTCTCCCCTTCTCTGTGTGCTCTGTCCTGTCATTCTGCTCTCTCTCCCCTTCTCTGTGTGCTCCGCCCTGTCATTCTGCTCTCTCTCCCCTTCTCTGTGTGCTCCGCCCTGTCATTCTACTCTCTCTCCCCCCTTCTCTGTGTGCTCCGTCCCTGTCATTCTGCTCTCTCTTCCCTTCTCTGTGTGCTCCGTCCTGTCATTCTGCTCTCTCTCCCCTTCTCTGTGTGCTCCGCCCTGTCATTCTACTCTCTCCCCTTCTCTGTGTGCTCTGTCCTGTCATTCTGCTCTCTCTCCCCTTCTCTGTGTGCTCCGCCCTGTCATTCTGCTCTCTCTCCCCTTCTCTGTGTGCTCCGCCCTGTCATTCTACTCTCTCTCCCCCCTTCTCTGTGTGCTCCGCCCTGTCATTCTGCTCTCTCTCCCCTTCTCTGTGTGCTCCGTCCTGTCATTCTACTCTCTCTCCCCTTCTCTGTGTGCTCCGCCCTGTCATTCTACTCTCTCTCCCCTTCTCTGTGTGCTCCGCCCTGTCATTCTGCTCTCTCTTCCCTTCTCTGTGTGCTCCGCCCTGTCATTCTCCTCTCTCTCCCCTTCTCTGTGTGCTCCGCCCTGTCATTCTCCTCTCTCTCCCCTTCTCTGTGTGCTCCGCCCTGTCATTCTGCTCTCTCCCATTCTCTGTGTGCTCCGCCCTGTCATTCTGCTCTCTCTCCCCTTCTCTGTGTGCTCCTCCCTGTCATTCTGCTCTCTCTCCCCTTCTCTGTGTGCTCCGCCCTGTCATTCTCCTCTCTCTCCCCTTCTCTGTGTGCTCCGCCCTGTCATTCTGCTCTCTCTCCCCTTCTCTGTGTGCTCCGCCCTGTCATTCTGTTCTCTCTCCCCTTCTCTGTGTGCTCCGCCCTGTCATTCTGCTCTCTCTCCCCTTCTCTGTGTGCTCCGCCCTGTCATTCTGCTCTCTCCCCTTCTCTGTGTGCTCCGCCCTGTCATTCTCCTCTCTCTTCCCTTCTCTGTGTGCTCCGCCCTGTCATTCTCCTCTCTCTCCCCTTCTCTGTGTGCTCCGCCCTGTCATTCTGCTCTCTCTCCCCTTCTCTGTGTGATCCGTCCTGTCATTCTACTCTCTCTCCCCTTCTCTGTGTGCTCCGCTCTGTCATTCTGCTCTCTCTCCTTCTCTGTGTGCTCCGCCCTGTCATTCTGCTCTCTCTTCCCTTCTCTGTGTGCTCCGCCCTGTCATTCTGCTCTCTCTCCCCTTCTCTGTGTGCTCCGCCCTGTCATTCTGCTCTCTCTCCCCCCTTCTCTGTGTGCTCCGCCCTGTCATTCTACTCTCTCTCCCCTTCTCTGTGTGCTCCGCTCTGTCATTCTGCTCTCTCCCCTTCTCTGTGTGCTCCGCCCTGTCATTCTGCTCTCTCTCCCCTTCTCTGTGTGCTCCGCCCTGTCATTCTGCTCTCTCTCCCCTTCTCTGTGTGCTCCGCCCTGTCATTCTGCTCTCTCTTCCCTTCTCTGTGTGCTCCGCCCTGTCATTCTGCTCTCTCTTCCCTTCTCTGTGTGCTCCGCCCTGTCATTCTGCTCTCTCTCTTCCCTTCTCTGTGTGCTCCGCCCTGTCATTCTACTCTCTCTCCCCTTCTCTGTGTGCTCCGCTCTGTCATTCTGCTCTCTCCCCTTCTCTGTGTGCTCCGCCCTGTCATTCTGCTCTCTCTTCCCTTCTCTGTGTGCTCCGCCCTGTCATTCTGCTCTCTCTCCCCTTCTCTGTGTGCTCCGCCCTGTCATTCTGCTCTCTCTCCCCTTCTCTGTGTGCTCTGCCCTGTCATTCTGCTCTCTCCCCTTCTCTGTGTGCTCCGCCCTGTCATTCTGCTCTCTCTCCCCTTCTCTGTGTGCTCCGCCCTGTCATTCTGCTCTCTCTCCCCTTCTCTGTGTGCTCCGCCCTGTCATTCTGCTCTTTCTCCCCTTCTCTGTGTGCCCCGCCCTGTCATTCTGCTCTCTCTCCCCTTCTCTGTGTGCTCCGCCCTGTCATTCTGCTCTCTCTCCCCTTCTCTTTGTGCTCCGCCCTGTCATTCTGCTCTCTCTCCCCTTCTCTGTGTGCTCCGCCCTGTCATTCTACTCTCTCCCCTTCTCTGTGTGCTCCGTCCTGTCATTCTGCTCTCTCCCCTTCTCTGTGTGCTCTGCCCTGTCATTCTACTCTCTCTCCCCTTCTCTGTGTGCTCCGCCCTGTCATTCTACTCTCTCTCCCCTTCTCTGTGTGCTCCGCCCTGTCATTCTACTCTCTCTCTTCCCTTCTCTGTGTGCTCCGCCCTGTCATTCTGCTCTCTCTTCCCTTCTCTGTGTGCTCTGCCCTGTCATTCTACTCTCTCCCCTTCTTTGTGTGCTCCGCCCTGTCATTCTGCTCTCTCTCCCCTTCTCTGTGTGCTCCGCCCTGTCATTCTGCTCTCTATCCCCTTCTCTGTGTGCTCCGCCCTGTCATTCTTCTCTCTCCCCTTCTCTGTGTGCTCCGCCCTGTCATTCTGCTCTCTCTCCCCTTCTCTGTGTGCTCCGCCCTGTCATTCTACTCACTCTCCCCCCTTCTCTGTGTGCTCCGCCCTGTCATTCTGTTCTCTCTCCCCTTCTCTGTGTGCTCCGCCCTGTCATTCTGCTCTCTCTCCCCTTCTCTGTGTGCTCCGCCCTGTCATTCTACTCTCTCTCTTCCCTTCTCTGTGTGCTCCGCCCTGTCATTCTGCTCTCTCTCCCCTTCTCTGTGTGCTCTGCCCTGTCATTCTGCTCTCTCTCCCCTTCTCTGTGTGCTCCGCCCTGTCATTCTGCTCTCTCCCCTTCTCTGTGTGCTCCGCCCTGTCATTCTGCTCTCTCTCCCCTTCTCTGTGTGCTCCGTCCTGTCATTCTACTCTCTCTCTTCCCTTCTCTGTGTGCTCCGCCCTGTCATTCTGCTCTCTCTCCCCTTCTCTGTGTGCTCCGCCCTGTCATTCTGCTCTCTCTCCCCTTCTCTGTGTGCTCCGCCCTGTCATTCTACTCTCTCTTCCCTTCTCTGTGTGCTCCGCCCTGTCATTCTACTCTCTACCCTTCTCTGTGTGCTCCGCCCTGTCATTCTGCTCTCTCCCCTTCTCTGTGTGCTCCGCCCTGTCATTCTGCTCTCTCCCCTTCTCTGTGTGCTCTGCCCTGTCATTCTGCTCTCTCTCCCCTTCTCTGTGTGCTCCGCCCTGTCATTCTACTCTCTCTTCCCTTCTCTGTGTGCTCCGCCCTGTCATTCTACTCTCTACCCTTCTCTGTGTGCTCCGCCCTGTCATTCTGCTCTCTCCCCTTCTCTGTGTGCTCCGCCCTGTCATTCTGCTCTCTCTCCCCTTCTCTGTGTGCTCCGCCCTGTCATTCTACTCTCTCTCTCCCCTTCTCTGTGTGCTCCGCCCTGTCATTCTGCTCTCTTCCCTTCTCTGTGTGCTCCGTCCTGTCATTCTGCTCTCTCTCCCCTTCTCTGTGTGCTCCGCCCTGTCATTCTGCTCTCTTCCCTTCTCTGTGTGCTCCGCCCTGTCATTCTGCTCTCTCTCCCCTTCTCTGTGTGCTCCGCCCTGTCATTCTGCTCTCTCTCCCCTTCTCTGTGTGCTCCGCCCTGTCATTCTACTCTCTCTTCCCTTCTCTGTGTGCTCCGCCCTGTCATTCTACTCTCTCTCCCCTTCTCTGTGTGCTCCGCCCTGTCATTCTGCTCTTTCTTTCCTTCTCTGTGTGCTCCGCCCTGTCATTCTACTCTCTCTTCCCTTCTCTGTGTGCTCCGCCCTGTCATTCTGCTCTCTCCCCTTCTCTGTGTGCTCCGCCCTGTCATTCTGCTCTCTCCCCTCTCTGTGTGCTCCGCCCTGTCATTCTGCTCTCTCTCCCCTTCTCTGTGTGCTCCGCCCTGTCATTCTGCTCTCTCTCCCCTTCTCTGTGTGCTCCGCCCTGTCATTCTACTCTCTCCCCTTCTCTGTGTGCTCCGCCCTGTCATTCTACTCTCTCTCCCCTTCTCTGTGTGCTCCGCCCTGTCATTCTGCTCTCTCCCCTTCTCTGTGTGCTCCGTCCTGTCATTCTGCTCTCTCTCCCCTTCTCTGTGTGCTCCGCCCTGTCATTCTACTCTCTCCCCTTCTCTGTGTGCTCCGCCCTGTCATTCTGCTCTCTCTCCCCTTCTCTGTGTGCCCCGTCCTGTCATTCTACTCTCTCTTCCCTTCTCTGTGTGCTCCGCCCTGTCATTCTACTCTCTCTCCCCTTCTCTGTGTGCTCCGCCCTGTCATTCTGCTCTCTCTCCCCTTCTCTGTGTGCTCCGCCCTGTCATTCTACTCTCTCCCCTTCTCTGTGTGCTCCGCCCTGTCATTCTGCTCTCTCTCCCCTTCTCTGTGTGCCCCGCCCTGTCATTCTACTCTCTCTTCCCTTCTCTGTGTGCTCCGCCCTGTCATTCTACTCTCTCTTCCCTTCTCTGTGTGCTCCGCCCTGTCATTCTACTCTCTCTCCCCTTCTCTGTGTGCCCCGCCCTGTCATTCTACTCTCTCTTCCCTTCTCTGTGTGCTCCGCCCTGTCATTCTACTCTCTCTCCCCTTCTCTGTGTGCTCCGCCCTGTCATTCTACTCTCTCTCCCCTTCTCTGTGTGCTCCGCCCTGTCATTCTGCTCTCTCCCCTTCTCTGTGTGCTCCGTCCTGTCATTCTGCTCTCTATCCCCTTCTCTGTGTGCTCCGCCCTGTCATTCTGCTCTCTCCCCTTCTCTGTGTGCTCCGCCCTGTCATTCTGCTCTCTCCCCTTCTCTGTGTGCTCCGCCCTGTCATTCTGCTCTCTCCCCTCTCTGTGTGCTCCGCCCTGTCATTCTACTCTCTCTTCCCTTCTCTGTGTGCTCCGCCCTGTCATTCTACTCTCTCTCCCCTTCTCTGTGTGCCCCGCCCTGTCATTCTACTCTCTCTTCCCTTCTCTGTGTGCTCCGCCCTGTCATTCTACTCTCTCTCCCCTTCTCTGTGTGCTCCGCCCTGTCATTCTACTCTCTCTCCCCTTCTCTGTGTGCTCCGCCCTGTCATTCTGCTCTCTCCCCTTCTCTGTGTGCTCCGTCCTGTCATTCTGCTCTCTATCCCCTTCTCTGTGTGCTCCGCCCTGTCATTCTGCTCTCTCCCCTTCTCTGTGTGCTCCGCCCTGTCATTCTGCTCTCTCTCCCCTTCTCTGTGTGCTCCGCCCTGTCATTCTACTCTCTCTTCCCTTCTCTGTGTGCTCCGCCCTGTCATTCTACTCTCTCTCCCCTTCTCTGTGTGCTCCGCCCTGTCATTCTACTCTCTCTCCCCTTCTCTGTGTGCTCCGCCCTGTCATTCTGCTCTCTCCCCTTCTCTGTGTGCTCCGTCCTGTCATTCTGCTCTCTATCCCCTTCTCTGTGTGCTCCGCCCTGTCATTCTGCTCTCTCCCCTTCTCTGTTTGCTCCGCCCTGTCATTCTGCTCTCTCTCCCCTTCTCTGTGTGCTCCGCCCTGTCATTCTGCTCTCTCTCCCCTTCTCTGTGTGCTCCGCCCTGTCATTCTACTCTCTCTCTCCCCTTCTCTGTGTGCTCCGCCCTGTCATTCTGCTCTCTCCCCTTCTCTGTGTGCTCCGCCCTGTCATTCTGCTCTCTCTCCCCTTCTCTGTGTGCTCCACCCTGTCATTCTACTCTCTCTCTCCCTTCTCTGTGTGCTCCGCCCTGTCATTCTGCTCTCTCCCCTTCTCTGTGTGCTCCACCCTGTCATTCTGCTCTCTCCCCTTCTCTGTGTGCTCCGCCCTGTCATTCTGCTCTCTCTCCCCTTCTCTGTGTGCTCCGCCCTGTCATTCTACTCTCTCTCCCCTTCTCTGTGTGCTCCGCCCTGTCATTCTGCTCTCTCCCCTTCTCTGTGTGCTCCGCCCTGTCATTCTGCTCTCTCTCCCCTTCTCTGTATGCTCCGCCCTGTCATTCTGCTCTCTCTCCCCTTCTCTGTGTGCTCCGCCCTGTCATTCTGCTCTCTCTCCCCTTCTCTGTGTGCTCCGCCCTGTCATTGTGCTCTCTTCCCTTCTCTGTGTGCTCCGCCCTGTCATTCTACTCTCTCTTCCCTTCTCTGTGTGCTCCGCCCTGTCATTCTACTCTCTCCCCTTCTCTGTGTGCTCCGCCCTGTCATTCTGCTCTCTCTCCCCTTCTCTGTGTGCTCCGCCCTGTCATTCTGCTCTATCTCCCCTTCTCTGTGCTCCGCCCTGTCATTCTGCTCTCTCTTCCCTTCTCTGTGTGCTCCGCCCTGTCATTCTGCTCTCTCTTCCCTTCTCTGTGTGCTCCGCCCTGTCATTCTGCTCTCTCCCCTTCTCTGTGTGCTCCGCCCTGTCATTCTGCTCTCTCTCCCCTTCTCTGTGTGCTCCGCCCTGTCATTCTGCTCTCTCCCCTTCTCTGTGTGCTCCGCCCTGTCATTCTGCTCTCTCTCCCCTTCTCTGTGTGCTCCGCCCTGTCATTCTACTCTCTCTCCCCTTCTCTGTGTGCTCCGCCCTGTCATTCTGCTCTCTCCCCTTCTCTGTGTGCTCCGCCCTGTCATTCTGCTCTCTCTCCCTTCTCTGTATGCTCCGCCCTGTCATTCTGCTCTCTCTCCCCTTCTCTGTGTGCTCCGCCCTGTCATTCTGCTCTCTCTCCCCTTCTCTGTGTGCTCCGCCCTGTCATTGTGCTCTCTTCCCTTCTCTGTGTGCTCCGCCCTGTCATTCTACTCTCTCTTCCCTTCTCTGTGTGCTCCGCCCTGTCATTCTACTCTCTCCCCTTCTCTGTGTGCTCCGCCCTGTCATTCTGCTCTCTCTCCCCTTCTCTGTGTGCTCCGCCCTGTCATTCTGCTCTATCTCCCCTTCTCTGTGTGCTCCGCCCTGTCATTCTGCTCTCTCTTCCCTTCTCTGTGTGCTCCGCCCTGTCATTCTGCTCTCTCTTCCCTTCTCTGTGTGCTCCGCCCTGTCATTCTGCTCTCTCCCCTTCTCTGTGTGCTCCGCCCTGTCATTCTGCTCTCTCTCCCCTTCTCTGTGTGCTCCGCCCTGTCATTCTGCTCTCTCTCCCCTTCTCTGTGTGCTCCGCCCTGTCATTGTGCTCTCTTCCCTTCTCTGTGTGCTCCGCCCTGTCATTCTACTCTCTCTTCCCTTCTCTGTGTGCTCCGCCCTGTCATTCTGCTCTCTCCCCTTCTCTGTGTGCTCCGCCCTGTCATTCTGCTCTCTCTCCCCTTCTCTGTGTGCTCCGCCCTGTCATTCTGCTCTCTCTCCCCTTCTCTGTGTGCTCCGCCCTGTCATTCTGCTCTCTCTCCCCTTCTCTGTGTGCTCCGTTCTGTCATTCTGCTCTCTCTTCCCTTCTCTGTGTGCTCCGCCCTGTCATTCTGCTCTCTCTTCCCTTCTCTGTGTGCTCCGCCCTGTCATTCTGCTCTCTCTCCCCTTCTCTGTGTGCTACGTCCTGTCATTCTGCTCTCTCTTCCCTTCTCTGTGTGCTCCGCCCTGTCATTCTACTCTCTCCCCTTCTCTGTGTGCTCCGCCCTGTCATTCTGCTCTCTCTCCCCTTCTCTGTGTGCTCCGCCCTGTCATTCTGCTCTCTCTCCCCTTCTCTGTGTGCTCCGCCCTGTCATTCTGCTCTCTCTCCCTTCTCTGTGTGCTCCGCCCTGTCATTCTGCTCTCTCTCCCCTTCTCTGTGTGCTCCGCCCTGTCATTCTGCTCTCTCCCCTTCTCTGTGTGCTCCGCCCTGTCATTCTGCTCTCTCTCCCCTTCTCTGTGTGCTCCGCCCTCTCATTCTGCTCTCTCCCCTTCTCTGTGTGCTCCGCCCTGTCATTCTGCTCTCTCTCCCCTTCTCTGTGTGCTCCGCCCTGTCATTCTGCTCTCTCTCCCCTTTGTCTGTGTGCTCCGCCCTGTCATTCTGCTCTCTCCCCTTCTCTGTGTGCTCCGCCCTGTCATTCTACTCTCTCTCCCCTTCTCTGTGTGCTCCGCCCTGTCATTCTGCTCTCTCCCCTTCTCTGTGTGCTCCGCCCTGTCATTCTGCTCTCTCTCCCCTTCTCTGTGTGCTCCGCCCTGTCATTCTGCTCTCTCTCCCCTTCTCTGTGTGCTCCGCCCTGTCATTCTGCTCTCTTCCCTTCTCTGTGTGCTCTGCCCTGTCATTCTGCTCTCTCTTCCCTTCTCTGTGTGCTCCGTCCTGTCGTTCTACTCTCTCTCCCCTTCTCTGTGTGCTCCGTCCTGTCATTCTGCTCTCTCTCCCCTTCTCTGTGTGCTCCGCCCTGTCATTCTGCTCTCTTCCCTTCTCTGTGTGCTCCGCCCTGTCATTCTGCTCTCTCTTCCCTTCTCTGTGTGCTCCGCCCTGTCATTCTGCTCTCTCTCCCCTTCTCTGTGTGCTCCGCCCTGTCATTCTGCTCTCTCTCCCCTTTTCTGTGTGCTCTGCCCTGTCATTCTACTCTCTCTCCCCTTCTCTGTGTGCTCCGCCCTGTCATTCTGCTCTCTCTCCCCTTTTCTGTGTGCTCCGCCCTGTCATTCTACTCTCTCCCCTTCTCTGTGTGCTCCGCCCTGTCATTCTGCTCTCTCCCCTTCTCTGTGTGCTCCGCTCTGTCATTCTACTCTCTCTCCCCCCTTCTGTGTGCGCTCCGTCCTGTCGTTCTGCTCTCTCTTCCCTTCTCTGTGTGCTCCGCCCTGTCATTCTGCTCTCTCTCCCCTTCTCTGTGTGCTCCGCCCTGTCATTCTGCTCTCTCTCCCCTTCTCTGTGTGCTCCGCCCTGTCATTCTGCTCTCTCTCCCCTTCTCTGTGTGCTCCGCCCTGTCATTCTGCTCTCTCTCCCCTTCTCTGTGTGCTTCGCCCTGTCATTCTCCTCTCTCCCCTTCTCTGTGTGCTCCGCCCTGTCATTCTGCTCTCTCTCTTCCCTTCTCTGTGTGCTCCGCCCTGTCATTCTGCTCTCTCTCCTTCTCTGTGTGCTCCGTCCTGTTATTCTGCTCTCTCTCTTCCCTTCTCTGTGTGCTCCGCCCTGTCATTCTAATCTCCCCCCTTCTCTGTGTGCTCCGCCCTGTCATTCTAATCTCTCCCCTTCTCTGTGTGCTCCGCCCTGTCATTCTGCTCTCTCTCCCCTTCTCTGTGTGCTCCGCCCTGTCATTCTGCTCTCTCTCCCCTTCTCTGTGTGCTCCGCCCTGTCATTCTCCTCTCTCCCCTTCTCTGTGTGCTCCGCCCTGTCATTCTGCTCTCTCTCTTCCCTTCTCTGTGTGCTCCGCCCTGTCATTCTGCTCTCTCTCCCCTTCTCTGTGTGCTCCGCCCTGTCATTCTGCTCTCTCCCCTTCTCTGTGTGCTCCGTCCTGTTATTCTGCTCTCTCTCTTCCCTTCTCTGTGTGCTCCGCCCTGTCATTCTGCTCTCTCCCCTTCTCTGTGTGCTCCGCCCTGTCATTCTGCTCTCTCTCCCCTTCTCTGTGTGCTCCGCCCTGTCATTCTCCTCTCTCTCCCCTTCTCTGTGTGCTCCGCCCTGTCATTCTGCTCTCTCTCCCCTTCTCTGTGTGCTCCGCCCTGTCATTCTGCTCTCTCTCCCCTTCTCTGCGTGCTCCTCCCTGTCATTCTGCTCTCTCTCCCCTTCTCTGTGTGCTCCGCCCTATCATTCTGCTCTCTCTCCTTCTCTGTGTGCTCCGCCCTGTCATTCTGCTCTCTCTCCTTCTCTGTGTGCTCCGCCCTGTCATTCTCCTCTCTCCCCTTCTCTGTGTGCTCCGTCCTGTCGTTCTGCTCTCTCTCCCCTTCTCTGTTTGCTCCGCCCTGTCATTCTGCTCTCTCTCCCCTTCTCTGTGTGCTCCGCCCTGTCATTCTGCTCTCTCTTCCCTTCTCTGTGTGCTCCACCCTGTCATTCTTCTGCTCTCTCCCCTTCTCTGTGTGCTCCGCCCTGTCATTCTCCTCTCTCTTCCCTTCTCTGTGTGCTCCGCCCTGTCATTCTCCTCTCTCTCCCCTTCTCTGTGTGCTCCGCCCTGTCATTCTGCTCTTTCTACCCTTCTCTGTGTGCCCCGCCCTGTCATTCTACTCTCTCTCCCCTTCTCTGTGTGCTCCGCCCTGTCATTCTGCTCTCTCCCCTTCTCTGTGTGCTCCGCCCTGTCATTCTGCTCTCTCTCCCCTTCTCTGTGTGCTCCGCCCTGTCATTCCTTCTCTCTCTCCCATTCTCTGTGTGCTCCGCCCTGTCATTCTGCTCTCTTCCCTTCTCTGTGTGCTCCGCCCTGTCATTCTGCTCTCTTCCCTTCTCTGTGTGCTCCGCCCTGTCATTCTGCTCTCTCTTCCCTTCTCTGTGTGCTCCGCCCTGTCATTCTACTCTCTCCCCTTCTCTGTGTGCTCCGCCCTGTCATTCTGCTCTCTCTCCCCTTCTCTGTGTGCTCCGCCCTGTCATTCTGTTCTCTCTCCCCTTCTCTGTGTGCTCCGCCCTGTCATTCTCCTCTCTCTCCCTTCTCTGTGTGCTCCGCCCTGTCATTCTGCTCTCTCTCCCCTTCTCTGTGTGCTCCGCCCTGTCATTCTGCTCTCTCCCCTTCTCTGTGTGCTCCGCCCTGTCATTCTGCTCTCTCTCCCCTTCTCTGTGTGCTCCGCCCTGTCATTCTGTTCTCTCTCCCCTTCTCTGTGTGCTCCGCCCTGTCATTCTCCTCTCTCTCCCCTTCTCTGTGTGCTCCGCCCTGTCATTCTGCTCTCTCTCCCCTTCTCTGTGTGCTCCGCCCTGTCATTCTGCTCTCTCTCCCCTTCTCTGTGTACTCCGCCCTGTCATTCTGCTCTCTCTCCCCTTCTCTGTGTGCTCCGCCCTGTCATTCTGCTCTCTTCCTTCTCTGTGTGCTCCGCCCTGTCATTCTACTCTCTCTCCCCTTCTCTGTGTGCTCCGTCCTGTCATTCTGCTCTCTCTCCCCTTCTCTGTGTGCTCCGCCCTGTCATTCTGCTCTCTCTCCCCTTCTCTGTGTGCTCCGCCCTGTCATTCTGCTCTCTCTCCCCTTCTCTGTGTGCTCCGCCCTGTCATTCTGCTCTCTCTCCCCTTCTCTGTGTGCTCCGCCCTGTCATTCTGCTCTCTCCCCTTCTCTGCGTGCTCCGCCCTGTCATTCTACTCTCTCTCCCCTTCTCTGTGTGCTCCGCCCTGTCATTCTGCTCTCTCCCCTTCTCTGTGTGCTCCGCCCTGTCATTCTGCTCTCTCTCCCCTTCTCTGTGTGCTCCGCCCTGTCATTCTGCTCTCTTCCCTTCTCTGTGTGCTCCGCCCTGTCATTCTACTCTCTCTCCCCTTCTCTGTGTGCCCCGTCCTGTCATTCTGCTCTCTCTCCCCTTCTCTGTGTGCTCCGCCCTGTCATTCTGGTCTCTATCCCCTTCTCTGTGTGCTCCGCCCTGTCATTCTGCTCTCTCCCCTTCTCTGTGTGCTCCGCCCTGTCATTCTGGTCTCTATCCCCTTCTCTGTGTGCTCCGCCCTGTCATTCTGCTCTCTCCCCTTCTCTGCGTGCTCCGCCCTGTCATTCTACTCTCTCTCCCCTTCTCTGTGTGCTCCGTCCTGTCATTCTGCTCTCTCCCCTTCTCTGTACGCTCCGCCCTGTCATTCTGCTCTCTCTCCCCTTCTCTGTGTGCTCCGCCCTATCATTCTGCTCCCTCCCCTTCTCTGTGTGCTCCGCACTGTCATTCTGCTCTCTCCCCTTCTCTGCGTGCTCCGCCCTGTCATTCTACTCTCTCTCCCCTTCTCTGTGTGCTCCGTCCTGTCATTCTACTCTCTCTCCCCTTCTCTGTGTGCTCCGCCCTGTCATTCTGCTCTCTCTCCCCTTCTCTGTGTGATCCGTCCTGTCGTTCTACTCTCTCTCCCCTTCTCTGTGTGCTCCGCCCTGTCATTCTGCTCTCTCTCCCCTTCTCTGTGTGCTCCGCCCTGTCATTCTGCTCTCTCTCCCCTTCTCTGTGTGCTCCGCCCTGTCATTCTGCTCTCTCCCCTTCTCTGTGTGCTCCGCCCTGTCATTCTGCTCTCTCCCCTTCTCTGTGTGCCCCGCCCTGTCATTCTGCTCTCTCTCCCCTTCTCTGTGTGCTCTGCCCTGTCATTCTTCTCTCTCTCCCCTTCTCTGTGTGCTCCGCCCTGTCATTCTGCTCTCTCTCCCCTTCTCTGTGTGCTCCGCCCTGTCATTCTGCTCTCTCCCCTTCTCTGTGTGATCCGTCCTGTCGTTCTACTCTCTCTCCCCTTCTCTGTGTGCTCCGCCCTGTCATTCTTCTCTCTCCCCTTCTCTGTCCGCCCTGTCATTCTGCTCTCTCCCCTTCTCTGTGTGCTCCACCCTGTCATTCTGCTCTCTCCCCTTCTCTGTGTGCTCCGCCCTGTCATTCTGCTCTCTCTCCCCTTCTCTGTGTGATCCGTCCTGTCGTTCTACTCTCTCTCCCCTTCTCTGTGTGCTCGCCCTGTCATTCTGCTCTCTCTTTCCCTTCTCTGTGTGCTCCGCCCTGTCATTCTGCTCTCTCCCCTTCTCTGTGTGCTCCGCCCCTGTCATTCTGCTCTCTCTCCCCTCTCTCTGTGTGCTCCGCCCTGTCATTCTACTCTCTCCCCTTCTCTGTGTGCTCCGCCCTGTCATTCTACTCTCTGTCCCCTTCTCTGTGTGCTCCGCCTTGTCATTCTGCTCTCTCTCCCCTTCTCTGTGTGCTCCGCCCTGTCATTCTACTCTCTCTCCCCTTCTCTGTGTGCTCCACCCTGTCATTCTGCTCTCTCCCCTTCTCTGTGTGCTCCGCCCTGTCATTCTGCTCTCTCTCCCCTTCTCTGTGTGCTCCGCCCTGTCATTCTACTCTCTCCCCTTCTCTGTGTGCTCCGCCCTGTCATTCTACTCTCTGTCCCCCTTCTCTGTGTGCTCCGCCTTTTCATTTTGCTCTCTCTCCCCTTCTCTGTGTGCTCCGCCCTGTCATTCTACTCTCTCTCCCCTTCTCTGTGTGCTCCGCCCTGTCATTCTGCTCTCTCTCCCCTTCTCTGTGTGCTCCGCCCTGTCATTCTGCTCTCTCTCCCCTTCTCTGTGTGCTCCGCCCTGTCATTCTGCTCTCTATCCCCTTCTCTGTGTGCTCCGCCCTGTCTTTCTGCTCTCTCCCCTTCTCTGTGTGCTCCGCCCTGTCATTCTGCTCTCTCTCCCCTTCTCTGTGTGCCTCCGCCCTGTCATTCTGCTCTCTCCCCTTCTCTGTGTGCTCGCCCTGTCATTCTGCTCTCTCCCCTTCTCTGTGTGCTCCACCCTGTCATTCTGCTCTCTCTCCCCTTCTCTGTGTGCTCCGCCCTGTCATTCTGCTCTCTCTCCCCCTTCTCTGTGTGCTCCGCCCTGTCATTCTACTCTCTCTCCCCTTCTCTGTGTGCTCTGCCCTGTCATTCTGCTCTCTCTCCCCTTCTCTGTGTGCTCCGCCCTGTCATTCCTGCTCTCTCTTCCCTCTCTGTGTGCTCCGCCCTGTCATTCTGCTCTCTCTCCCCTTCTCTGTGTGCTCTGCCCTGTCATTCTGCTCTCTCTCCCTTCTCTGTGTGCTCCGCCCTGTCATTCTGCTCTCTCTTCCCTCTCTGTGTGCTCCGCCCTGTCATTCTACTCTCTCTCCCCTTCTCTGTGTGCTCCGCCCTGTCATTCTGCTCTGTCTCCCCTTCTCTGTGTGCTCCGCCCTGTCATTCTTCTCTCTCTCCCATTCTCTGTGTGCTCCGCCCTGTCATTCTGCTCTCTCTCCCCTTCTCTGTGTGCTCCGCCCTGTCATTCTGCTCTCTCCCTTCTCTGTGTGCTCCGCCCTGTCATTCTGCTCTCTCTCCCCTTCTCTGTGTGCTCCGCCCTGTCATTCTACTCTCTCTCCCCTTCTCTGTGTGCTCCGCCCTGTCATTCTGCTCTCCTCCCTTTCTCTGTGTGCTCCGCCCTGTCATTCTTCTCTCTCTCCCCTTCTCTGTGTGCTCCGCCCTGTCATTCTGCTCTCTCTCCCCTTCTCTGTGTGCTCCGCCCTGTCATTCTGCTCTCTCCCCTTCTCTGTGTGCACCGTCCTGTCATTCTACCTCTCTCTCCCCTTCTCTGTGTGCTCCGCCCTGTCATTCTGCTCTCTCCCCTTCTCTGTGCGCTCCGCCCTGTCATTCTACTCTCTCTCCCCTTCTCTTGTGTGCTCCGCCCTGTCATTCTACTCTCTCTCCCCTTCTCTGTGTGCTCCGCCCTGTCATTCTGCTCTCTCCCCTTCTCTGTGTGCCCCGCCCCTGTCATTCTACTCTCTCTCCCCTTCTCTGTGTGCTCCGCCCTGTCATTCTGCTCTCTTCCCTTCTCTGTGTGCTCCGCCCTGTCATTCTGCTCTCTCCCCTTCTCTGTGTGCTCCGCCCTGTCATTCTACTCTCTCTCCCTTCTCTGTGTGCTCCGCCCTGTCATTCTGCTCTCTCTCCCCTTCTCTGTGTGCTCCGCCCTGTCATTTCTGCTCTCTCCCCTTCTCTGTGTGCTCCGCCCTGTCATTCTACTCTCTCTCCCCTTCTCTGTGTGCTCCGCCCTGTCATTCTACTCTCGCCCCTTCTCTGTGTGCTCCGCCCTGTCATTCTACTCTCTCTCCCCTTCTCTGTGTGCTCCGCCCTGTCATTCTGCTCTCTCTCCCCTTCTCTGTGCGCTCCGCCCTGTCATTCTACTCTCTCTCCCCTTCTCTGTGTGCTCCGCCCTGTCATTCTGCTCTCTCTCCCCTTCTCTGTGTGCTCCGCCCTGTCATTCTGCTCTCTCTCCCCTTCTCTGTGTGCTCCGCCCTGTCCATTCTACTCTCTCTCCCCTTCTCTGTGTGCTCCGCCCTGTCATTCTGCTCTCTTCCCTTCTCTGTGTGCTCCGCCCTGTCATTCTGCTCTCTCTCCCCTTCTCTGTGTGCTCCGCCCTGTCATTCTGCTCTCTCCCTTCTCTGTGTGCTCCGCTCTGTCATTCTACTCTCTCCCCTTCTCTGTGTGCTCGCCCTGTCATTCTGCTCTCTCTCCCCTTCTCTGTGTGCTCTGTCCTGTCATTGTGCTCTCTTCCCTTCTCTGTGTGGCTTCGCCCTGTCATTCTGCTCTCTCTCCCCTTCTCTGTGTGCTCTGTCCTGTCATTGTGCTCTCTCCCCTTCTCTGTGTGCTCCGCTCTGTCATTCTGCTCTCTTCCCTTCTCTGAGTGCTCCGCCCTGTCATTCTGCTCTCTCCCCTTCTCTGCGTGCTCCGCCCTGTCATTCTACTCTCTCTCCCTTCTCTGGTGTGCTCCGCCCTGTCATTCTGCTCTCTCTCCCCTTCTCTGTGTGCTCCACCCTGTCATTCTGCTCTCTCTCCCCTTCTCTGTGTGCTCCGCCCTATCATTCTGCTCCCTCCCCTTCTCTGTGTGCTCCGCACTGTCATTCTGCTCTCTCCCCTTCTCTGCGTGCTCCGCCCTGTCATTCTACTCTCTCTCCCCTTCTCTGTGTGCTCCGCCCTGTCATTCTGCTCTCTCTCCCCTTCTCTGTGTGATCCGTCCTGTCATTCTGCTCTCTCCCCTTCTCTGTGTGCTCCGCCCTGTCATTCTACTCTCTCTCCCCTTCTCTGTGTGCTCCGCCCTGTCATTCTACTCTCTCTCCCCTTCTCTGTGTGATCCGCCCTGTCATTCTGCTCTCTCTCCCCTTCTCTGTGTGCTCCGCCTCTGTCATTCTGCTCTCTCTCCCCTTCTCTGTGTGCTCCGCCCTGTCATTCTGCTCTCTCTCCCCTTCTCTGTGTGCTCCGCCCTGTCATTCTGTTCTCTTTCCCTTCTCTGTGTGCTCCGCCCTGTCATTCTGCTCTCTCCCCTTCTCTGTGTGCTCCGCCCTGTCATTCTGCTCTCTCCCCTTCTCTGTGTGCCCCGCCCTGTCATTCTGCTCTCTCTCCCCTTCTCTGTGTGCTCCGCCCTGTCCTTCTTCTCTCTCTCCCCTTCTCTGTGTGCTCCGCCCTGTCATTCTGCTCTCTCTCCCCTTCTCTGTGTGATCCGTCCTGTCGTTCTACTCTCTCTCCCCTTCTCTGTGTGCTCCGCCCTGTCATTCTTCTCTCTCCCCTTCTCTGTGTGCTCCGCCCTGTCATTCTGCCTCTCTCCCCTTCTCTGTGTGCTCCACCCTGTCATTCTGCTCTCTCCCCTTCTCTGTGTGCTCCGCCCTGTCATTCTGCTCTCTCTCCCCTTCTCTGTGTGCTCCGCCCTGTCATTCTACTCTCTCTCCCCTTCTCTGTGGCTCCGCCCTGTCATCTGCTCTCTCTCCCCTTCTCTGTGTGCTCCGCCCTGTCATTCTGCTCTCTCTCCCCTTCTCTGTGTGCTACGTCCTGTCATTCTGCTCTCTCTCCCCTTCTCTGTGTGCTCCGCCCTGTCATTCTGCTCTCTATCCCCTTCTCTGTGTGCTCCGCCCTGTCATTCTGCTCTCTCCCCTTCTCTGTGTGCTCCGCCCTGTCATTCTGCTCTCTCTCCCCTTCTCTGTGTGCTCCGCCCTGTCATTCTGCTCTCTCCCCTTCTCTGTGTGCTCCGCCCTGTCATTCTGCTCTCTCCCCTTCTCTGTGTGCTCCGCCCTGTCAGTCTGCTCTCTCCCCTTCTCTGTGTGCTCCACCCTGTCATTCTGCTCTCTCTCCCCTTCTCTGTGTGCTCCGCCCTGTCATTCTGCTCTCTCCCTTCTCTGTGTGCTCCGCTCTGTCATTCTACTCTCTCCCCTTCTCTGTGTGCTCCGCCCTGTCATTCTGCTCTCTCTCCCCTTCTCTGTGTGCTCCGCCCTGTCATTCTGCTCTCTCTCCCCTTCTCTGTGTGCTCCGCCCCTGTCATTCTACTCTCTCTCCCTTCTCTGTGTGCTCCACCCTGTCATTCTGCGCTCTCTCCCCTTCTCTGTGTGCTCCGTCCTGTCATTCTGCTCTCTCTCCCCTTCTCTGTGTGCTCCGCCCTGTTATTCTGCTCTCTCTCCCCTTCTCTGTGTGCTCCCGCCCTGGTCATTCTGCTCTCTTCCCTTCTCTGTGTGCTCCGCCCTGTCATTCTACTCTCTCTCCCCTTCTCTGTGTGCTCCGCCCTGTCATTCTGCTCTCTCCCCTTCTCTGTGTGCTCCGTCCTGTCATTTCTGCTCTCTTCCCTTCTCTGTGTGCTCCGCCCTGTCATTCTACTCTCTCTCCCTTCTCTGTGTGGCTCCGCCCTGTCATTCTGCTCTCTCCCCTTCTCTGTGTGCTCCGCTCTGTCATTCTACTCTCTCCCCTTCTCTGTGTGCCTCCGCCCTGTCAATTCTGCTCTCTCTCCCCTTCTCTGTGTGCTCCGCCCTGTCATTCTGCTCTCTCTCCCCTTCTCTGTGTGCTCCGCCCCTGTCATTCTACTCTCTCTCCCTTCTCTGTGTGCTCCGCCCTGTCATTCTGCTCTCTCCCCTTCTCTGTGTGCTCCGCTCTGTCATTCTACTCTCTCCCCTTCTCTGTGTGCTCCGCCCTGTCATTCTGCTCTCTCTCCCCTCTCTGTGTGCTCCGCCCTGTCATTCTACTCTCTCCCCTTCTCTGTGTGCTCCGCCCTGTCATTCTGCTCTCTCTCCCCTTCTCTGTGTGCTCCGCCCTGTCATTCTACGCTCTCTCCCCTTCCTCTGTGTGCTCCGCCCTGTCATTCTGCTCTCTCTCCCCTTCTCTGTGTGCTCCGCCCTGTCATTCTGCTCTCTTCCCTTCTCTGTGTGCTCCGCCCTGTCATTCTACTCTCTCTCCCCTTCTCTGTGTGCTCCACCCTGTCATTCTGCGCTCTCTCCCTTCTCTGTGTGCTCCGCCCTGTCATTCTGCTCTCTCCCCTTCTCTGTGTGCTCCGCCCTGTCATTCTACTCTCTCTCCCCTTCTCTGTGTGCTCCAGCCCTGTCATTCTGCTCTCTCCCTTCTCTGTGTGCTCCGTCCTGTCATTCTGCTCTCTCCCCTTCTCTGTGTGCTCCGCCCTGTCATTCTACTCTCTCTCCCCTTCTCTGTGTGCCTCCGCCCTGGTCATTCTACTCTCTCTCCCCTGCTCTGTGTGCTCCGCCCTGTCATTCTGCTCTCTCGCCCTTCTCTGTGTGCTCCGCCCTGTCATTCTACTCTCTCTCCCCTTCTCTGTGTGCTCCACCCTGTCATTCGGCTCGCTCCCCTTCTCTGTGTGCTCCGTCCTGTCATTCATGCTCTTCTCCCCGTTCTCTGTGTGCTCCGCCCTGTCATTCTGCTCTCTCGCCCCTTCTCTGTGTGCTCCGTCCTGTCATTCTGCTCTCTCCCCTTCTCTGTGTGCTCCGCCCTGTCAGTTCTTGCTCTCTTCCCTTCTCTGTGTGCTCCCCCTGTCATTCTTCTCTCTCTCCCCTTCTCTGTGTGCTCCGTCCTGTCATTCTGCTCTCTTCCCTTCTCTGTGTGCTCCGCCCTGTCATTCTGCTCTCTTCCCTTCTCTGTGTGCTCCGCCTGTCATTCTACTCTCTCTCCCCTTCTCTGTGTGCTCCGTCCTGTCATTCTGCTCTCTTCCCTTCTCTGTGTGCTCCGCCCTGTCATTCTACTCTCTCTCCCCTTCTCTGTGTGCTCCGCCCTGTCATTCTGCTCTCTTCCCCTCCTCTGTGTGCTCCGCCCTGTCATTCTGCTCTCTCCCCTTCTCTGTGTGCTCCGCCTGTCATTCTTCTCTCTCTCCCCTTCTCTGTGTGCTCCTTCCTGTCATCTGCTCTCTTCCCTTCTCTGTGTGCTCCGCCCTGTCATTCTAGCTCTCTCTCCCCTTCTCTGTGTGCTCCGCCCTGTCATTCTACTCTCTCTCCCCTTCTCTGTGTGCTCCGCCCTGTCATTCTGCTCACTCTCCCCGTCCTCTGTGTGCTCCGCCCTGTCATTCTAGCTCTCTCCCTTCTCTGTGTGCTCCGCCCTGTCATTCTGCTCTCTCTCCCCTTCTCTGTGTGCTCCGCCCTGTCATTCTGCTCTCTCTCCCCTTCTCTGTGTGCTTCCGCCCTGTCATTCTGCTCTCTCTCCCCTTCTCTGTGTGCTCCGCCCTGTCATTCTGCTCTCTCTCCCCTTCTCTGTGTGCTCCGCCCTGTCATTCTGCTCTCTTCCCTTCTCTGTGTGCTCCGCCCTGTCATTCTACTCTCTCTCCCCTCTCTGTGTGCTCCGCCCTGTCATTCTGCTCTCTGCTCCCCTTCCTCTGTGTGCTCCGTCCTGTCATTCTGCTCTCTCCCTTCTCTGTGTGCTCCGCCCTGTCATTCTGCTCTCTCTCCCCCTTCTCTGTGTGCTCCGCCCTGTCATTCTGCTCTCTCCCCTTCTCTGTGTGCTCCGCCCTGTCATTCTCCTCTCTCTCCCCTTCTCTGTGTGCTCCGCCCTGTCATTCTGCCTCTCTCTCCCCTTCTCTGTGTGCTCCGCCCTGTCATTCTGCTCTCTCTCCCTTCTCTGTGTGCTCCGCCTCTGTCATTCTGCTCTCTCTCCCTTCTCTGTGTGCTCCGCCCTGTCATTCTGCTCTCTTCCCCTCTCTGTGTGCTCCGGCCCTGTCATTCTAGCTCTCTCTCCCCTTCTCTGTGTGCTCCGCCCTGTCATTCTGCTCTCTCTCCCCTTCTCTGTGTGCTCCGCCCTGTCATTCGGCTCTCTCCCCTTCTCTGTGTGCTCCGCCCTGTCATTCTGCTCTCTTCCCTTCTCTGTGTGCTCCGCCCTGTCATTCTGCTCTCTCTCCCCTTTCTCTGTGTGCTCCGCACTGTCATTCTACTCTCTCTTCCCTTCTCTGTGTGCTCCGCCCTGTCATTCTACTCTCTCTCCCCTTCTCTGTGTGCTCCGCCCTGTCATTCTGCTCTCTCTCCCCTTCTCTGTGTGCTCCGCCCCTGTCATTCTGCTCTCTTCCCTTCTCTGTGTGCTCCCGCCCTGTCATTCTGCTCTCTCTCCCCTTCTCTGTGTGCTCCGCCCTGTCATTCTACTCTCTCTTCCCTTCTCTGTGTGCTCCGCCCTGTCATTCTACTCTCTCTCCCCTTCTCTGTGTGCTCCGCCCTGTCATTCTGCTCTCTTCCCTCTCTGTGTGCTCCGCCCTGTCATTCTGCTCTCTCTCCCCTTCTCTGTGTGCTCCGCCCTGTCATTCTACTCTCTCTCCCCTTCTCTGTGTGCTCTGCCCTGTCATTCTGCTCTCTCTCCCCTTCTCTGTGTGCTCCGCCCTGTCATTCTGCTCTCTCTCCCCTTCTCTGTGTGCTCCGCCCTGTCATTCTGCTCTCTCTCCCCTTCTCTGTGTGCTCCGCCCTGTCATTCTGCTCTCTCTCCCCTTCTCTGTGTGCTCCGCCTGTCATTCTGCTCTCTATCCCCTTCTCTGTGTGCTCCGCCCTGTCATTCTTCTCCTCTCCCCTTCTCTGTGTGCTCCGCCCTGTCATTCTGCTCTCTTCCCTTCTCTGTGTGCTCCGCCCTGTCATTCTGCTCTCTCCCTTCTCTGTGTGCTCCGCCCTGTCATTCTGCTCTCTCTCCCTTCTCTGTGTGCTCCGCCCTGTCATTCTACTCTCTCTCCCCTTCTCTGTGTGCCCGCCCTGTCATTCTACTCTCTCTCCCCTTCTCTGTGTGCTCCGCCCTGTCATTCTTCTCTCTCCCCTTCTCTGTGTGCTCCGCCCTGTCATTCTGTTCTCTCTCCCCTTCTCTGTGTGCTCCACCCTGTCATTCTGTTCTCTCTCCCCTTCTCTGTGTGCTCCGCCCTGTCATTCTACTCTCTCTCCCCTTCTCTGTGTGCTCCGCCCTGGTCATTCTCCTCTCTCCTCTTCTCTGTGTGCTCCACCCTGTCATTCTCCTCTCTCTCCCCTTCTCTGTGTGCTCCGCCCTGTCATTTCTACTCTCTCTCCCCTTCTCTGTGTGCTCCGCCCTGTCATTCTGCTCTCTCCCCTTCTCTGTGTGCTCCGCCCTGTCATTCTACTCTCTCCCCTTCTCTGTGTGCTCCGCCCTGTCATTCTGCTCTCTCCCTTCTCTGGTGCTCCGTCCTGTCATTCTACCTCTCGCCCTTCTCTGTGTGCTCCGCCCTGTCATTCTGCTCTCTCCCCTTCTCTGTGTGCTCCGCCCTGTCATTCTGCTCTCTCTCCCCTTCTCTGTGTGCTCCGCCCTGTCATTCTGCTCTCTCTCCCCTTCTCTGTGTGCTCCGCCCTGTCATTCTACTCTCTCTCCCCTTCTCTGTGTGCTCCGCCCTGTCATTCTGATCTCTCTCCCCTTCTCTGTGTGCTCCGCCCTGTCATTCTACTCTCTCCTCTTCTCTGTGTGCTCCGCCCTGTCATTCTGCTCTCTCTTCCCCTTCTCTGTGTGCTCCGCCCTGTCATTCTACTCTCGTCTCCCTTCTCTGTGTGCTCCGCCCTGTCATTCTGCTCTCTCTCTCCTTCTCTGTGTGCTCGCCTGTCATTCTCTCTCTCCCTTCTGTGTGCTCCGCCCTGTCATTCTGCTCTCTCCCCTTCTCTGTGTGCTCGCCCTGTCATCTGCTCTCTCTCCCCTTCTCTGTGTGCTCCGCCCTGTCATTCTGACTCTCGTCCCCTTCTCTGTGTGCTCCGCCCTGTCATTCTGCTCTCTCCCCTTCTCTGTGTGCTCCGCCCTGTCATTCTGCTCTCTCTCCCTTCTCTGTGTGCTCCGCCCTGTCATTCTACTCTCTCCCCTTCTCTGTGTGCTCCGCCCTGTCATTCTAGCTCTCTTCTCCCCTTCTCTGTGTGCTCCGCCCTGTCATTCGCCTCTCTCCCTTCTCTGTGTGCTCCGCCCTGTCATTCTACTCTCTCCCCTTCTCTGTGTGCTCCGCCCTGTCATTCTGCTCTCTCTCCCCTTCTCTGTGTGCTCCGCCCTGTCATTCTACTCTCTCTCCCCTTCTCTGTGTGCTCCGCCCTGTCATTCTGCTCTCTCTTCTCCCCCCCTTCTCTGTGTGGCTCCGCCCTGTCATTCTGCTCTCTCTCCCCTTCTTCTGTGTGCTCCGCCCTGTCATTCTGCTCTCTCTCCCTTCTCTGTGTGCTCCGCCCTGTCATTCTACTCTCTCTCCCCTTCTCTGTGTGCTCCGCCCTGTCATTCTACTCTCTCCCCTTCTCTGTGTCTCCGCCCTGTCATTCTGCTCTCTCTCCCTTCTCTGTGTGCTCCGCCCTGTCATTCTGCTCTCTCTCCCTTCTCTGTGTGCTCCGCCCTGTCATTCTGCTCTCGTCCCCTTCTCTGCTGTGCTCCGCCCTGTATTCTACTCTCTCTCCCCTTCTCTGTGTGCTCCGCCCTGTCATTCTGCTCTCTCTCCCCTTCTCTGTGTGCTCCGCCCTGTCATTCTGCTCTCTCTCCCCTTCTCTGTGTGCTCCGCCCTGTCATTCTGCTCTCTCTCCCCTTCTCTGTGTGCTCCGCCCTGTCATTCTACTCTCTCCCCTTCTCTGTGTGCTCCGCCCTGTCATTCTACTCTCTCTCCCCGTCTCTGTGTGCTCCGCCCTGTCATTCTGCTCTCTCTCCCCTTCTCTGTGTGCTCCGCCCTGTCATTCTGCTCTCTCCCCTTCTCTGTGTGCTCCGCCCTGTCATTCTACTCTCTCTCCCCTTCTCTGTGTGCTCCGCCCCTTTCTCTCTCCCTTCTCTGTGTGCTCCGCCCCTGTCTTCTCCTCTCTCCCCTTCTCTGTGTGCTCCGCCCTGTCATTCTACTCTCTCTCCCTTCTCTGTGTGCTCCGCCCTGTCATTCTGCTCTCTCTCCCCTTCTCTGTGTGCTCCGCCCTGTCATTCTGCTCTCTCTCCCCTTCTCTGTGTGCTCCGCCCTGTCATTCTGCTCTCTCTCCCCTTCTCTGTGTGCTCCGCCCCTGTCATTCTGCTCTCTCTCCCCTTCTCTGTGTGCTCCGCCCTGCATCTGCTCTCTCCCCGTTCTCTGTGGCTCCGCCCTGTCATTCTGCTCTCTCTCCCTTCTCTGTGTGCTCCGCCCTGTCATTCTACTCTCTCTCCCCTTCTCTGTGTGCTCCGCCCTGTCATTCTGCTCTCTCTCCCCTTCTCTGTGTGCTCCGCCCTGTCATTCTGCTCTCTCTCTCCCCTTCTCTGTGTGCTCCGCCCTGTCATTCTGCTCTCTCTCCCCTTCTCTGTGTGCTCCGCCCTGTCATTCTACTCTCTCTCCCCTTCTCTGTGTGCTCCGCCCTGTCATTCTGATCTCTCTCCCCTTCTCTGTGTGCTCCGCCCTGTCATTCTACTCTCTCCCCTTCTCTGTGTGCTCCGCCCTGTCATTTCTACTCTCTCCCCTTCTCTGTGTGCTCCGCCCTGTCATTCTGCTCTCTCTCTCCTTCTCTGTGTGCTCCGCCCTGTCATTCTGCTCTCTCCCTTCTCTGTGTGCTCCACCCTGTCATTCTGCTCTCTCCCCTTCTCTGTGTGCTCCGCCCTGTCATTCTGCTCTCTCTTCCCTTCTCTGTGTGCCTCCGCCCTGTCATTCTGCTCTCTCTTCCCTTCTCTGTGTGCTCCGCCCTGTCATTCTGCCTCTCTCTCCCCTTCTCTGTGTGGCTCCGCCCTGTCATTCTGCTCTCTCTCTCCTTCTCTGTGTGCTCCGCCCTGTCATTCTGCTCTCCTCCCCTTCTCTGTGTGCTCCACCCTGTCATTCTTCTCTCTCTCCCATTCTCTGTGTGCTCCGCCCTGTCATTCTGCTCTCTCCCCTTCTCTGTGTGCTCCGCCCTGTCATTCTGCTCTCTCTTCCCTTCTCTGTGTGCTCCGCCCTGTCATTCTGCCTCTCTCTTCCCCTTCTCTGTGTGCTCCGCCCTGTCATTCTACTCTCTCTCCCCTTCTCTGTGTGCTCCGCCCTGTCATTCTGCTCTCTCCCCTTCTCTGTGTGCTCCGCCCTGTCATTCTACTCTCTCTCCCCTTCTCTGTGTGCTCCGTCCTGTCATTCTACTCTCTCTCCTTCTCTGTGGCTCCGCCCTGTCATTCTACTCTCTCTCCCCTTCTCTGTGTGCTCCGCCCTGTCATTCTACTCTCTCCCCTCTCTGGTGCTCCGCCTTCATTCTGCTCTCTCCCCTTCTCTGTGTGCTCCGCCCTGTCATTCTGGTCTCTCCCCTTCTCTGTGTGCTCCGCCCTGTCATTCTGCTCTCTCTCCCCTTCTCTGTGTGCTCCGTCCTGTCATTCCTGGTCTCTCCCCTTCTCTGTGTGCTCCGCCCTGTCATTCTACTCTCTCTCCCCTTCTCTGTGTGCTCCGCCCTGTTCATTGCTACTCTCTCCCCTTCTCTGTGTGCTCCGCCCTGTCATTCTGCACTCTCCCCTTCTCTGTGTGCTCCGCCCTGTCATTCTACTCTCTCTCCCCTTCTCTGTGTGCTCCGCCCTGTCAGTTCTGCTCTCTCCCCTTCTCTGTGGTGCTCCGCCCTGTCTTCTGCTCTCTCCCCTTCTCTGTGTGCTCCGCCCTGTCATTCTGCTCTCTCCCCTTCTCTGTGTGCTCCGCCCTGTCATTCTGCTCTCTCCCCTTCTCTGTGTGCTCCGCCCTGTCATTCTGCTCTCTCCCCTTCTCTGTGTGCTCCGCCCTGTCATTCTGCTCTCTCTCCCCTTCTCTGTGTGCTCCGCCCTGTCATTCTACTCTCTCTCCCCCTTCTCTGTGTGCTCCGCCCTGTCATTCTCCTCTCTCCCCTTCTCTGTGTGCTCCGCCCTGTCATTCTGCTCTCTCTCCCCTTCTCTGTGTGCTCCGCCCTGTCATTCTGCTCTCTCCCCTTCTCTGTGTGCTCCGCCCTGTCATTCTGCTCTCTCCCCTTCTCTGTGTGCTCCGTCCTGTCATTCTACTCTCTCCCCTTCTCTGTGTGCTCCGCCCTGTCATTCTCCTCTCTCTCCCCTTCTCTGTGTGCTCCGCCCTGTCATTCTGCTCTCTCCCCTTCTTTGTGTGCTCCGCCCTGTCATTCTCCTCTCTCTCCCCTTCTCTGTGTGCTCCGCCCTGTCATTCTACTCTCTCCCCTTCTCTGTGTGCTCCGCCCTGTCATTCTCCTCTCTCCCCTTCTTTGGTGTGCTCCGCCCTGTCATTCTCCTCTCTCTCCCCTTCTCTTGTGTGCTCCGCCCTGTCATTCTACTCTCTCCCCTTCTCTGTGTGCTCCGCCCTGTCATTCTGCTCTCTCTTCCTTCTCTGTGTGCTCCGCCCTGTCATTCTCCTCTCTCCCCTTCTTTGTGTGCTCCGCCCTGTCATTCTACTCTCTCCCCTTCTCTGTGTGCTCCGCCCTGTCATTCTCCTCTCTCTCCCCTTCTCTGTGTGCTCCGCCCTGTCATTCTCCTCTCTCTCCCCTTCTCTTGTGTGCTCCGTCCTGTCATTCTACTCTCTCCCCTTCTCTGTGTGCTCCGCCCTGTCATTCTCCTCTCTCTCCCCTTCTCTGTGTGCTCCGTCCTGTCATTCTACTCTCTCTCCCCCTTCTCTGTGTGCTCCGCCCTGTCATTCTGCTCTCTCCCCTTCTCTGTGTGCTCCGTCCTGTCATTCTGCTCTCTCTCCCCTTCTCTGTGTGCTCCGCCCTGTCATTCTCCTCTCTCTCCCCTTCTCTGTGTGCTCCGTCCTGTCATTCTACTCTCTCCCCTTCTCTGTGTGCTCCGCCCTGTCATTCTCCTCTCTCTCCCCTTCTCTGTGGTGCTCCGTCCTGTCATTCTACTCTCTCTCCCCTTCTCTGTGTGCTCCGCCCTGTCATTCTGCTCTCTCCCCTTCTCTGTGTGCTCCGCCCTGTCATTCTACTCTCTCCCCTTCTCTGTGTGCTCCGCCCTGTCATTCTCCTCTCTCTCCCCTTCTCTGTGTGCTCCGCCCTGTCATTCTCCTCTCTCTCCCCTTCTCTGTGTGCTCCGTCCTGTCATTCTACTCTCTCCCCTTCTCTGTGTGCTCCGCCCTGTCATTCTCCTCTCTCTCCCCTTCTCTGTGTGCTCCGTCCTGTCATTCTACTCTCTCTCCCCTTCTCTGTGTGCTCCGCCCTGTCATTCTGCTCTCTCCCCTTCTCTGTGTGCTCCGCCCTGTCATTCTACTCTCTCCCCTTCTCTGTGTGCTCCGCCCTGTCATTCTGCTCTCTCCCCTTCTCTGTGTGCTCCGCCCTGTCATTCTGCTCTCTCTCCCCTTCTCTGTGTGCTCCGCCCTGTCATTCTGCTCTCTCTCCCTTCTCTGTGTGCTCCGCCCTGTCATTCTGCTCTCTCTCCCCTTCTCTGTGTGCTCCGTCCTGTCATTCTGCTCTCTCTCCCCTTCTCTGTGTGCTCCGCCCTGTCATTCTGCTCTCTCTCCCTTCTCTGTGTGCTCCGCCTGTCATTCTGCTCTCTCCCCTTCTCTGTGTGCTCCGCCTTGTCATTCTGCTCTCTCTCCCCTCTCTGTGTGCTCCGCCCTGTCATTCTACTCTCTCTCCTTCTCTGTGTGCTCCGCCCTGTCATTCTGCTCTCTCTCCCCTCTCTGTGTGCTCCGCCCTGTCATTCTACTCTCTCCCGCTTCTCTGTGTGCTCCGCCCTGTCATTCTGCTCTCTCCCCTTCTCTGTGTGCTCCGCCCTGTCATTCTGCTCTCTCTCCCCTCTCTGTGTGCTCCGCCCTGTCATTCTACTCTCTCTCCTTCTCTGTGTGCTCCGCCCTGTCTTTCTGCTCTCTCTCCCCTCTCTGTGTGCTCCGCCCTGTCATTCTACTCTCTCCCCTTCTCTGTGTGCTCCGCCCTGTCATTCTGCTCTCTCCCCTTCTCTGTGTGCTCCGCCCTGTCATTCTGCTCTCTCCCCTTCTCTGTGTGCTCCGCCCTGTCATTCTACTCTCTCCCCTTCTCTGTGTGCTCCGCCCTGTCATTCTGCTCTCTCCCCTTCTCTGTGTGCTCCGTCCTGTCATTCTGCTCTCTCTCCCCTTCTGTGTGTGCTCCGCCCTGTCATTCTGCTCTCTCTCCCTTCTCTGTGTGCTCCGCCCTGTCATTCTGCTCTCTCTCCCCTTCTCTGTGTGCTCCGGCCCCTGTCATTCTGCTCTCTCTCCCCTTCTCTGTGGTGCTCCGCCCTGTCATTCTGCTCTCTCCCCTTCTCTGTGTGCTCCGCCCTGTCATTCTGCTCTCTCCCCTTCTCTGTGTGCTCCGCCCTGTCATTCTGCTCTCTCTCCCCTTCTCTGTGTGCTCCGCCTGTCATTCTGCTCTCTCTCCCCTTCTCTGTGTGCTCCGCCCTGTCATTCTGCTCTCTCTCCCCTTCTCTGTGTGCTCCGCCCTGTCATTCTACTCTCTCTCCCCTTCTCTGTGTGCTCCGCCCTGTCATTCTGCTCTCTCCCCTCTCTGTGTGCTCCGCCCTGTCATTCTGCTCTCTCTCCCCTCTCTGTGTGCTCCGCCCTGTCATTCTGCTCTCTCTCTCCTTCCTCTGTGTGCTCCGCCCTGTCATTCTGCTCTCTCCCCTTCTCTGTGTGCTCCGCCCTGTCATTCTACTCTCTCTCCCCTCTCTGTGTGCTCCGCCCTGTCATTCTGCTCTCTCTCTCCTTCTCTGTGTGCTCCGCCCTGTCATTCTGCTCTCTCTCCCCTTCTCTGTGTGCTCCGCCCTGTCATTCTGCTCTCTCTCCCCTCTCTGTGTGCTCCGCCCTGTCATTCTACTCTCTCTCCCCTTCTCTGTGTGCTCCGCCCTGTCATTCTGCTCTCTCTTCCCTTCTCTGTGTGCTCCGCCCCTGTCATTCTGCTCTCTCCCCTTCTCTGTGTGCTCCGCCCTGTCATTCTGCTCTCTCTTCCCGTCTCTGTGTGCTCCGCCCTGTCATTCTGCTCTCTCTCCCCTTCTCTGTGTGCTCCGCCCTGTCATTCTGCTCTCTCCCCTTCTCTGTGTGCTCCGCCCTGTCATTCTGCTCTCTCTCCCCTTCTCTGTGTGCTCCGCCCTGTTATTCTGCTCTCTTCCCTTCTCTGTGTGCTCCGCCCTGTCATTCTGCTCTCTCTTCCCTTCTCTGTGTGCTCCGCCCTGTCATTCTGCTCTCTCTTCCCTTCTCTGTGTGCTCCGCCCTGTCATTCTGCTCTCTCCCCTTCTCTGTGTGCTCCGCCCTGTCATTCTGCTCTCTCTTCCCTTCTCTGTGTGCTCCGCCCTGTCATTCTGCTCTCTCCCCTTCTCTGTGTGCTCCTTCTGTCATTCTACTCTCTCTCCCCTTCTCTGTGTGCTCCGCCCTGTCATTTATGGTTTCAGGTCAGTTTTATTGTTGCATTTTAAACCAGAACATTCAAAAGCGCAACCTCACTTTTGAAAGCTTGATGGTATGAGCACCATTTTTTCAGAAAAATGCTAGAAAAAGACACCCTTTATACAGACATTTTGAGACTTATATACAAAAAAACCCAAAAGAGTAGCAATTCTGCAGCAATCCGTAAAAAAAACAAACGAAAAAAATCCCAAAGAAATATTCCCTTTGATTTAACTGAAGCTTTGGAATGTAGTAAGATTGAAACCACATTCCGGTTGCCTGTGGGAAAGGGCTATTAAATGGAGTCTACTAATTCCTGACAATAAGCCCCAGTTGCTTTAAAAGTGGGCAGAATATCCCTATGGCACTATGAAATCATTCTATGTGGATTGGTTCCCCCAAAGTAATCTTTTTTTGTATTGAATATCATGTCCATGGAGGCAGACATCTTTCTTTTTGGCAGGACTCTTGAATCCAGTGGGAAAAGTTTCGGTTCTAGGAGTCTTGCAAAATAGAATCATGCCTGTCTCCATGGACAGTATTATTTAATAATGAATTTTGGAGAACCAGTCAACACAGAATTGATACATTGTGGACACCAGAATTTTCTGCCCAGATTAAGGGTAAATGTGGGTTTATAGTTAGGACGTGTTAGTGTTCCTTTTAAAGGGGATAGTAATGTTTGAAATATAACACATTGGCTATTTTAACCAACTTACATTTCTGTAGTTCAAAAGATATTAAAGGGATAGTAATACCTAAAATGTAAAAAAAAATATGTTGTAGGGTTTATCCCCCTGAGTAAAACAAGAGTACTCCCACTGCTGAAAGATGTTTCATTCAAAAGTTATTAATTTTCAAAGTTGAATTTTTTAGGTGCAATATCACAGTGGCCTGAAATTGTACAGTGGCGCTGTTGCTACACCATCCTATGGAGATTTATGGTCCTGAGACCATAGCTGTCCA